>CM040119.1:310661611-310903713 GCA_022559845.1 Amorphophallus konjac | reverse complement strand
CCGGTCAGAGGGCCAGACCTAGGACGCGTGGTCTGTGTGTGCACACGTGGTTGGGGGCGGTTGGACCCACGTCGACGGGCGTGACCCCAGCTAGTCACTTGTTTGTGGTTACTTGTACGGTGTTTGCGCCTCGGGTAGGACCTACCACGTCAGGCGGTTCACCTGCGGTGCGGTGTAAGACGTCAGGGGACGCTACCGGCTGTGCTTCTAGTGGGTGGTACTCCTGTCGAGTACGGAGTGACAGACTGTCAGTCTTGTGTTTCTGACCTTCGGGTTTTGGCGGTTCGACCGTTGAGTTTTGGTCTTCTCGTACCGTGGCACGTGTGTCGGTTTACGTGCCGTAGGGTCTAGTTCTATAGAGTACAGGGCTTTCCTTTCCGAGGTACTTTCCTACCGCTAGAGTAGTGGTTTCTCATTTTACGAGGTAGGGTTCGAGTGATCCCTACTGAGTCTTGTTCCGAGACTCATTCCCTGCGTCTTTTCACCGTGTTTCAGGTGAGGCGCCACCTTCGGGGAGCGCGTCAGGAGCGCAGCGTGGTGCGGGTGCCCAGAGGTAGTGCCAGAGGTCAGAGCCGGGGGATGCCCCGTGTAGCTGTACTTTCCTTTCTTGTCACTGTACTAGTCGTGGACTGTTGTTATTATTGTTATTCTTTATTGTGGGCCATGTAATATGTTATTTTATTTCCTGCTTAATATTATAACTGTTTAATTTCTGCAATTATCTGTGATGCTTGCGTAGTTTCCACACCATCCTTTTAACCCTTCCGAGTCTTCGGGCTCGTGGGTGGCGGTACGAGTCTCGGGTTATCGGGCCTTCCCGGTAATCGGATTCTCGGGTCGTTATAGCTGGTATCAGAGCGCGGTTGTGGAATTACATGAGAATCATAGGTAATTGTAGTGGTCCACTAGTCCACAGCGATGATGTACAGGCGACGCTGGCATTGGGCACCGCGTGTTTTATTCTGACATTGCCGTTTCCGTGTTTTCTGTCTTGTGCTTCAGGAGCGAGGATGGCACCGAGGAGGAGTTCTCGCTCTCAGCAGGGGCAGTCGGCTGGAGGTCAGGAGATCCAGCAGGGGGTCCAGAGGGACCTGGAGGAGCATAGCAGAGTTCCGGGGGCTACCGAGGCCGCGGATGCTGCGAGAGCTACGGGGGCCGAGGATTTCTTCCGTGGCATGTACCATCTCATGTCTCAGCAGTTCGGCAGAGAGGCTGGTGAGGGCTCGTCAGCCAGGGGTGGGCCAGGCCGAGCGGTGAGGCACTTCATGGAGTTCCATCCACCTTACTTTAGCGGCCAGGCAGACCCTGATGCGGCTCGTGATTGGCTCGATGAGATGGAGCGGGTGTTCAGTTCTGCGAAGAGTACTGCCGAGGACAGAGTGGTTTTGGCCTACAACCAGTTGTAGGGTACGGCTCGGAGGTGGTGGTCTTTCGAGTGGAAGACGTCCTTTCAACTTCGTCCACTTGAGCAGGTCGAGTGGGGTGACTTTGTCAGTGCTTTCGAGCGTACGTACTGTCCAGACGTCGTTGCTACGCAGCGGATGCGGGAGTTTCTGGAGCTGGTGCAGGGTGACATGTCCGT
Organism: Amorphophallus konjac; assembly: GCA_022559845.1. Lineage (NCBI taxonomy): Eukaryota > Viridiplantae > Streptophyta > Magnoliopsida > Alismatales > Araceae > Amorphophallus > Amorphophallus konjac. Next base: position 310,902,131 of record CM040119.1, on the reverse strand, counting down.
GTTGCAGTACAGGGCCCGATTTGTCGAGCTGGGTCGGTACGCACCTCATATCATGGAGCATGAGAGGGTGAGGACCACGCAGCTTGTGCAGGGCTTGAGGCTGGAGCTGAGGCACCATTTGATCGCGAATGGGGCCACTGGTCTAGAGACAGCGTCTCGTGTTACGATTTCCTTGGAGATGGATATGCAGAGGACTCGAGGACCGATCAGCCAGGGGCAGTCTGTGTCAGGTCGTAGCCAGCAGTCGGCTACCCAGCAGCAGGGTTCCTTCCAGCATGCGTCGGGTGGTTCAGGAGTACCGGCATCGGCAGCTTCGGTGACAGGATCTGCGTCCTTTCGCTCGAAGGTCAAGAAGTTCTTGAAGAAGAATTTCCGTAAGAAGTCCAAGGATCAAGGGCAGGCTTCATCGGGCAGTGTACAGCAGCCGTTTCCTTCGCAGCGTCAGGGATCGGTGGGTGGATCGCGAGGACCGTGTCCACGATGTGGTGGGACCCACCCAGGCAGGCAGTGCACGGCACCGATCATCTGTTTTCGGTGTGACCAGCCAGGGCATATGGCGCGTGACTGTCCTCAGAGGCCGCCGCAGCAGCAGTTTCCTCAGTAGTAGCAGGTTCCCCAGCAGCAGAGGCAGCAGCAGCAGCAGCAGGGACAGTATCCGCCGCTACCCAGGTCAGCCAGCGTGGGAGGCAGGCAGAGAGCTCGAGGCCAGATCATGCACTTGACCAGGGCAGAGGCAGTGGCGTCGCAGCTCGTGGAAGGTACCGTTCAGATTTTGGGTTGTGCGGCTCAGGTTTTGTTCGGTTCTGGCGCGTCTCATTCGTTTATTTCGGAGGATTTCGCGTCGAGCGTCGAGGAGCCGGTGACCCAGTTGTCCTGTGATTTGGCAGTGGAGTTGCCTTCGGGTGACTTTATGGTCACTCCGTATTGCTTCGACTAGGTTCCGGTGTGGATCGATGGGCGGAGTATGCCAGGCAGGTTGTATGCGTTGCAGCTTCGGGATTACGATGTGATTCTAGGCATGGATTGGCTCGAGACCCATGGAGCGGTGGTGGATTGTGGAATGAAGAGGGTCTACTTTCAGCATCCGAGCAAGAGGACCTTCTATTTCCAAGGTATCCGTTCCACCTCTTCTCGATTTCTTATCTCTGCTATTCGAGCCCGTCGATTGCTTGATTCTGGTTGTCAGGGTTTTCTCGCGTCAGTGGTTGGGTCTGACCGGATGGAGCCGGATGTCGAGGACATTGCGGTGGTGTGCGAGTTTCCCGATATTTTTCCTGAGGAGTTGCCTGGATTACCTCCCCAGCGGGAGATCGATTTCGTGATTGAGGTTGTACCTGGTACGGGACCTTTGGCGAAGGCTCCCTACCGTATGGCCCCCGCTGAGTTGAGGGAGCTGAGGGCGCAGTTGTAGGAACTGCTGGCCAAGGGGTACATTCGTCCGAGCTTTTCCCCTTGGGGTGCGCCCGTGTTGTTCATGAAGAAGAAGGACGGTAGTCTGCGGCTATGCATTGACTATCGGTAGCTGAATGAAGTGACCATTAAGAACAAGTATCCGTTGCCACGGATTGATGATTTGTTCGACCAGCTGCAGTCTGCGCGAGTGTTCTCGCGGATTGATTTGCGGTCCGGTTACTATCAGCTGAGAATTCGCGAGTCCGATGTGGAGAAGACTGCGTTCAGTACAAGGTACGGGCATTATGAGTTTCTGGTGATACCGTTCGGGCTCACCAATGCCCCAGCAGCCTTCATGGACTTGATGCAGAGGGTGTTCCATCCGTATTTGGACCAATTTGTGGTCATCTTTGTGGATGACATCCTTGTTTATTCGCGGTCTGCTGAGGAGCATGCGTACCATTTGGGTGTGGTGCTGCAGATGTTGCGAGATCACCAGTTGCATGCGAAGCTCAGTAAGTGCGAGTTTTGGCTCAGCGAGGTGCACTTTCTGGGGCACGTGATTTCTGGTGATGGCATTTCCGTGGACCCCGCCAAGGTCGAGGCAGTAATGCAGTGGCCGAGGCCGAGGTCGGTGACGGAGATCCGGAGTTTCTTGGGGCTTGCGGGTTATTATCGTCGGTTCATCCAGGATTTTTCCCGCATTGCGACCCCGATGACGAGGCTCACGCAGAAGGATGTGCCTTTCGTTTGGTCCGAGGAGTGTGAGCGGAGCTTCAGCGAACTGAAGAGATTGCTCACCTCGGCTCCGGTGTTGGTTTTACCTTCTGGATCGGGAGGTTTTGTGGTGTGTACAGATGCTTCCGGCATTGGACTGGGTGCTGTTTTGATGCAGCATGGTAGAGTGGTGGCTTATGCATCTCGGCAGCTAAAGCCCCATGAGGAGAACTACCCTACCCATGACCTTGAATTGACAGCAGTGATCTTCGCGCTGAAGATCTGGAGACATTATCTGTACGGCGAGAAGTTCGAGGTGTTTACTGACCATCAGAGTTTGAGGTATGTGTTCTCGCAGAGAGATCTGAACCTCAAACAAAGGCGTTGGATGGAGTTCATGAAGGACTATGACTTCACCCTGTCTTATCAGCCGGGCAGGATGAATGTCGTCGCCGATGCCTTGAGTCGGAAGGTGGCGGTCAGTACCTTGATGCTGAGGAAGTGGAGGCTCTGGGAACAGGTGCCCGAAGTATCCTTCAGGCTCAAGATTCCCCAGGAGCGAGGGTTGGCAGTGCTTGCGAGTCTGACTGTCACTCCTGCTATCCGTCGTCAGGTGACAGAGGCTCAGCATGCGTACCCTGAGTTGCCCCGGATTCTGGCGATGGCTGATGTGGAGCTCGGCGAGGACGGTGCTGCGAGGTTTTGTGGCAGGTTGTACGTCCCAGCGGAGGAGCAGGTTCGTCGTGCGGTGCTGCGCGAGGCTCATGGGAGCAGGTACACTGTACACCCGGGTGCGACGAAGATGTATCGGAACTTACGGAGGCAGTTCTGGTGACCTGGCATGAAGAGAGATGTCGTCAAATTTGTGGCCAGGTGCCTGATCTGTCAGCAGGTGAAGGCGGAGCATCAGCGACCAGGAGGTACTCTTCAGCCCTTGGATGTTCCTGCTTGGAAGTGGGACCATGTGACCACGGATTTTGTGGTGGGGTTGCCAAGGACCCCGAGTGGGCAGGACAGTATTTGGTTGCTGGTGGATCGGCTGACGAAGGTGACGCGGTTGTTACCGGTCAAGGTCAGCTGGAGTGTGTCTAAGTTGGCTCGTCTCTATGTGGAGCGGATCGTGCCGTTGCATGGGATTCCCATTTCGATCGTGTCGGATAGGGATCCGCGCTTCACTTCTGGATTCTGGAGGGGTTTCCAGCGAGCTCTTGGCATGGAGTTGGCGTTTAGCTCGGCGTATCATCCTCAGTCAGATGGTCAGTCTGAGAGGACCAGTCAAACTTTAGAGGACATGCTGAGATCCTGCTGCCTGGAGTGGCAGGGGAGTTGGATTCATCACCTACCGTTGGTGGAGTTTGCCTATAACAACAGCTATCATTCGAGCATCGGCATGGCTCCTTATGAGGCATTGTACGGGCGTCCTTGTCGGACTCCACTTGATTGGTTTGAGGTGGGTGAGTGTGTTTTGACGGGACCGGAATTGGTGCAGCAATATGTGGATGTTGTGCACCTGGTTCGTCAAAACATGTTGGCGGCCCAGAGTCGGCAGAAGAGCTATGCTGACCGTAGGAGGCAGCCCCTCGAGTTCGCCGTGGGCGATCATGTGTTCTTGAGAGTTTCTCCGATGAAGGGGGTGATGCGTTTTGGACGGCGTGGGAAGCTGAGTCCCCGCTATATTGGTCCTTTCGCGATTGTGGAGCGCATCGGTGAGGTTGCTTACCGGTTGCAGTTACCTCCTGAGTTGGCGTCGGTGCATGACGTATTCCATGTCTCGATGTTGCGGAAGTATATGCCCGATGACTCTCATGTGCTCGAGTTTTCTGTTTGGCCCGAGGTGACTCCAGATCTTTCTCTCCCAGAGTTTTCGATCCGCGTGGAGGATAGGCGAGAGCAGCGCCTACGGAACAAGGTCATTCCCTTGGTGAAGGTCATGTGGCAGCGACACTCTGGTGGTGAGGCTTCGTGGGAACGTGAGGACGAGATGCGTCAGCAGTTCCCGTACCTGTTTGAGTGAGTCTTCCTCTTCTTTCCCCTTGGGTTGTTCTCAATTTCGAGGACGAAATTCCTTAAGGGGGGAGGGATGTAATATCCCGGACCTTTCGGATCCTTCTTCATGGGTCCCGGATCTGGTTTTCGGAGCGTATGGCTCCGTTGTGTCCGAAATTTTGTTTCGGACATCTTTCGTCTTCGGATCGACGTGATCCGGAGTTGTTTCGGAGGCCCGGAGGCGTTCCGCGACTTTTCCGCGTGTGTTTTCCGATTCCCGGTGTGTGTTTTGGCTTTTTCTTCGGAAGCTCGCTGCAGGCGAACCGGGCGGTTCACCCGGGCACGAGTGGTACCGTTGCGATCGGTGCGTTCCGAGGATTCCGGAAATGTATTTTTCTATTTTTTGGTATTTTTCCAAAAATTCGGATTTTCTATATAGCCCTAATTCTTTTTCTTTTCTTTTCCCCTTTCTCTTTCTTCTTCTTCTTTCTCCTTCCTTCCCCAACCGTGACCGCACCCTCCTCTCTCCCTCTCTCCCATTCTGGCGCGGCGGACCCCTCTCCGGCTACGGACGGCGGCGGGGCGACGGCGCGGACGCGTGGGTGACGGTGAGGCGATCTCGTGGGCGTGCGGCGAGCGTGGGAAGCGTGGGGAGTTCGTGAAGCTTCGAGCATTCTTCGTGATTCGTGATCGATTCAGCGGAGTATTTGCTCCATTGAGGTAGGGTGACGTTCCGTAACCTCATGCCGATCTTTTCCGCGATTTATAGGCCGCGGGGAGGCCGAGAGGGGATCGTTTGAGCGTTTTTGGGTTTTTCCATTATTTGGGGAGAGCTCGCCCGATCTATGGATTTGATGTATGATTTCGTGTTTTGATGGCCTAGAATCATGCTAGGGGTCCCCAGGGGTCTTCCCCTTTGATTTCCCCCTCTCCTATGGAGGCATGGGGGCGTGGTTAGAATTTTTGGGCGTTTCTACCATTTTCGGCCGCGGACTGAGAACGCGCTATACTCCAGTAGCGCGTTCTTGGAGGTCGCGCTGCCCCGACCGAGCGCGTTCATCGGAGAAGATGAACAGGAGGCGGTTCCTGTCGCGCTATGGGGTCCTAGCGCGATCAGCCTTGTCGCGCTAGCCATCCCTAGCGCGACATGCCTTGCCTAGCGCGATGTCCCTTGTCGCGCTAGGAGGCCCTAGCGCGTTCTTCCGTGTCGCGCTAGGTATCCCTAGCGCGATCTGGCTGTTATCGGGTGTTCCCCTTGGGCCGTGTGTGCGTCCCGGGCACCCCGTGGAGTTCCGTGACCGTGCCTTTGGTGTCCGGAGGTTCCGTTTGCCTTGGTCATGAGTTTGGCCGTGGGCGGTGCGTCCGTTCTTCTCCGACCGTGGCCCCGTTGACGGAGCTAGTGCGTGGGGTGATTCCCACACGTTGTCGGACTCGGACGTCGTTTTTCGTTGACTTGAGAGTCTACTCCTTCAGTGACCCTCCACTAGTCGTAGCCCACCAGTACGAGGTGCTGGTCTCACCTGGGAGTGGTGTACGGGCACCCACCTTTCGAGACGGTTTGTGGACCGGTTCCCGTAGGCCCCTCGTCTTAGCCAGAGTCCGGCTGCGGGGGAAAACCGGTCAGAGGGCCAGACCTAGGACGCGTGGTATGTGTGTGCACACGTGGTTGGGGGCGGTTGGACCCACGTCGACGGGCGTGACCCCAGCTAGTCACTTGTTTGTGGTTACTTGTACGGTGTTTGCGCCTCGGGTAGGACCTACCACGTCAGGCGGTTCACCTGCGGTGCGGTGTAAGACGTCAGGGGACGCTACCGGCTGTGCTTCTAGTGGGTGGTACTCCTGTCGAGTACGGAGTGACAGACTGTCAGTCTTGTGTTTCCGACCTTCGGGTTTTGGCGGTTCGACCGTTGAGTTTCGGTCTTCTCGTACCGTGGCACGTGTGTCGGTTTGCGTGCCGTAGGGTCTAGTTCTGTAAAGTACAGGGCTTTCCTTTCCGAGGTACTTTCCTACCGCTAGAGTAGTGGTTTCTCGTTTTACGAGGTAGGGTTCGAGTGATCCCTACTGAGTCTTGTTCCGAGACTCATTCCCTACGTGTTTTCACCGTGTTTCAGGTGAGGCGCCACCTTCGGGGAGCGCGTCAGGAGCGCAGCGTGGTGCGGGTGCCCAGAGGTAGTGCCAGAGGTCAGAGCCGGGGGATGCCCCGTGTAGCTGTACTTTCCTTTCTTGTCACTGTACTAGTCGTGGACTGTTGTTATTGTTGTTATTATTTATTGTGGACCATGTAATATGTTATTTTATTTCCTGCTTAATATTATAACTGTTTAATTTCTGCAATTATCTGTGATGCTTGCGTAGTTTCCACACCATCCTTTTAACCCTTCCGAGTCTTCGGGCTCGTGGGTGGCGGTACGAGTCTCGGGTTATCGGGCCTTCCCGGTAATCGGATTCTCGGGTCGTTACAGCTGGTATTGAAAGTAGAAGAGGTTAAAGAGGATCACAAAAACTTGGTTGCTGAGAAAATTAAAGTAGAAGAAAGAGAAGAGGAACTAATTGAGAAACTGGAATTGATATCCACTAATGAAAAATGTGATGCTGAAGTTAAGAAGCTGACCAAAGAAAATATTGAATTAAAAGCTGAAATTGAAAAATTGAAATGGTTAAATACTGGCTTGTCTGAAAAACTTCTCACCACAGAAAAGGGAAAAGCTGTTTGTAATGAAAAATCTGAAAAGTTAAGCAACTTGGAACAAGAAATTGAGAAGTATAAAACTGCAAATAAAGTCTTAAGTGAATGTGTCAATTGCAGTGAACAGGAGATAGCCAGTTATGAGCTTCACATAACATCTTTGGAAAACAAGATTCATGATCTAGAAAAATTAGCATCCAATTCTTCTAAGAATGAAAGAAAAGTAAAAACTGTTGTGAAAATGAAGGATGGCAATCCAAGAAAGGGGACAAGCTGTAGTCCTGATGTTAAGGAAACTACTAGAAACCAGCTATATACTACCTTTGTGCATAGTTCTAATGTAGCTGGTACCTCAAGGTAATCCCCAAAACAAAATGAAAATCATAAGTCACCTTCAAAATCTGTCTTTCAGTTTAAAGCTCAGAAAATTGAAAAGCAAACAAAACCTGTTGAGGATAAACAGAAATTGAAAAGAAAGAGTCAAACAAAAAGGGCAAAGAATAATTCTGGTTATACTCTGAAATTTGTTAGCTCTGCTGAATCTGATGGGTCCATGCAAAATGCTCATGCTTCTTGTACTCATTCACATGCATCTGTGAATTCATCTAATAGAAACCATGCCCCTAGGAAATCTGATACTTCTTGCTATTACTGTGGTAAGCATGGGCATATCATGGATGATTGCAGAATATTAAAAGAGGATGAGCATGCAAATAAAACAATGCATTCTAGGAATCTATCTGGAAGAAACCATGCCTTCAGGAAATCTAATGCTTCATGCTATTATTGTGGTAGGCGTGGTCATGTAATGAATGCATGTTTTAAACTGAAAGAAGATAACAATGTGAATCCTAGATCTTTCACACATGCTCATAACCCATATAGATATAGATCTATTTCAGGCTAGTATATCATTTGTTTCACTTGCAATAAGCCTGGGCATAAGGCTAATGAGTGCTGGTTAGGAAATCATTGTGGTAAAAATGAATCAAGAAGCAAGCATCTTAAATGCTTTGAATGTGGTAAGTATGGGCATGCAGTCAAAGATTGCTGGCATGCTCAGGGAAATAGATTAAACTCTAAATCTGTCAAATTCCCTACTTTCTATGACTCTGCTAGAAATAACTTGAGAGATAAAAGGAAAAACTTTGCATGTTTTGAATGTGGTAAGCTAGGCCACAAAGCTGCCAACTGTCGGCTGGCTGAGCATGGAAAGAAAAATTTTCATGTCAACAAAAGAAATACTCATGCTCATACACATAATTTTCATACTCATATGCATGCACATGGGCATCATGTTTCTGCTAACATGAAGAATAAAAACAAAAATTCTGTGGCTTCATGTCATTATTATGGAAAAATTGGACATTCAATGTTTGAGTGTAAACTGATGGAATATGATGATCATGTTGCTAAAAGATTATTTAGAACACCTGTTAGGGCTCATACAGGACCCAAGGCAGCTTGGGTTCCTGCAGGATCAAAATAATCCAGTTGTTGCAGGTGTGCCTTGGTGAGAGAAATAAAAAGGGAATTTTAGCCAAGGCACTCAAATGAAAGCCCCATGATTCAACTCTTCAGGTTTGTTCTGAACTTTATTTTAAAAATTCCATTATCTGAAAATGTGAGCTTCATGTGATTTGCTTGATTGATTATGGATGTTCTCTTCATGTCTAGCTGATCAGTCTGCATTCCAGACTCAGCTATTGAGTTTTACTTTGGATATAGCTGATGCTCTTCTGTTGCCATCTCCTGCCAATTGCTGAACTGAGTTTGAATGGTCTTTAGTGTATATAGTTGATGAACTATATAGACTTTGTATAATGCTTGTGTCTTGTGTCAATGCATTGCATGCTTGATTACATACTTGGACTGAGCTTGAATGGGTCAGTTAGTGCACACAGTCAATGCATGTGTCTAGTGTTTGCATACATCATTTGCATGACTGTCAATGAAATTGATCAATGCATATAAGACTGATTTGCACTGCATTACATCTTGAAAAATCTGAAAAAGGATAAAAATGCTCATGACTTGGATGCATAAAGCTGAACTGATTGCATAGCATATCTCTTGCATCATGATGTCAGGGGGAGCTGAGAGTTCTATTCAATTCATTGAATCCTATTCACTTCTCAGTGTTCTCATTCAAATGATTCATATTCTTTGACATCAGTTGCTCATTGAACCATATTGCCAATTGCTATCCTTTCCCCATCTTTTTCACTGAACAGCAGTTCTGGTTCTGGTTCAGTACGTTGAGTTGTGATTATTTCAATTGTTATTTTATAAGAATCTCTCTCACAAATTGAAAAGAACTAAAGGTTTAACCTTTATAAATTGAAGAGTCAAATGTCTGCCTTCAGAATCTGAGATAAAAGGAAAACTTTTATAGCTCTTAATCTTTGTCTCATAGCTAAAATAGAAAAAGTTTTTTGTAATGCCTAAATGTGTTAATCTGGAAATGTCTAGAACAGGTGAACAAGAGTGTGTAATATTTTTTAAACAATCACTCTAAAAGAATTAAGGGCAGCAGTAAATAAGATCATAAATGTAAAGAACTGAACATTGTGACAGAGCAATGGTTAATTGCACTGAGAAACTGTGAACTCCTCCAATGAAGCAGGAAAATTCACATGTCATGAAGTGTCTCAAGCTAACTCTGTTCATAGGGTCAAATCTATAGGGGGAGTCCTCACCAAGTAACTGAGAGTACTGGCCTCTAATCAAGGTGTACCCTTAATGTCAAAAGTGAAGACTATTCCTTGTAGGTCTTGATCTGAAATAGATCTAGTAGTTTATGCCTAGTAACTGGGGGTACCTGCCTCTGATCAAGGTGTACACCTAATGTCAACAGCATAAATGCCACTGATCTATTTACTTAGTTCAGGCTCTGGAATTTGAAAAATGAAAATCAAACTGCTGTAACCCCTTGAAATCAAAAGTCATTGAGTGAAAATTGTTTTTCTCAATACATATTCAAGTTGCCTCTCTTGAATTTCCTTGCTTAATCACATAAGGGTATTATTTCTGACTTATCTATTAATACCATGTGCCTTAGATTCATTGCTATAAATGGAATCTATACACTTTTTTTCAGAGGTAAGATCTTTTACTCTAGGTTTATCACTGTTAAACCTGAATTTTTGTCAAAATTGTATGCTGCTGATTCTTATATTTTAACAGTGGTTTACAATCATGTTTCCTTTCTAAACCAATGATTCAGCTGTTGTCTAGTGACCCTCCTACCTTTTCTACCTTGTTTATCTGTTCATATTCCTTCTCAAAGGGGGAGCTTTTATTTAGGGAGAGAAATAATTCAGAGGAGTCTTACATTCAGGGGGAGAATGTTCTAGAGGAACTTGCATGCATAATGCACTTTGCACTCTTGTTTTTACTATTTTTCTCTTTTTGATCATGTCAAAGGGGGAGAAAATCTTGTGTGTGACTCACTGTCACATTGTGTTGCCATCATCAAAAAGGGGGAGAATGTTGTGCCTCTTAGGCACAAGCATGTGCTATGTCGCCTTGATGATAGCAATGCTATTTGGTTTTGATGATAGCAAGACAGTGAGTGCATTTGAGTGCATTTGATATTGTATTTTGATGATAGCAATGTTATTGTGTTTTGATGATTGCAATAAACAAAGTGCATTTCTATGCATTCTTATTCTTGAGCATTCTGCATATTGATAGCAACATAAATGATGATGTTTAGCATTGATGGCATTTGCTCTTTATATATGTGCATTGCATTCTGTCAGATATCATGTCTCTGCATATATCATGTATGGGTAGCAAAGTCTATACACTGGACTGTGTCATTGTGCATCATGCTAGTCTATACATTGGACTCTCGTTCAAGCCTATGCATTGCATTGGTTAAGTATATACAACGTCAATTCATGCATTGTCTTAGGCAAAGTCTGTACAGCGTCAACGCACTTCATTGGAAGTGTGTACAGCGTCAACGCATGAAGTATGTACAGCCGTGTCATATGCTCCTAAGTCTATGCATTACTGTTCATGTATCAGTCTTCATCAAGTCTGTACATTGACACGCCAACATCTTTGAAGTCTGTACATTGCTTCAGGAGCTTCAAGTCTACACATCGCTTCGCTTCATGAAGTATGTACATCCACAATTAAACTTGAAGTCTGCACACTAGTCTTCAAATCCAAGTCTGCACATTGGTCTTCGATTTCAAAGTCCATACATTGGACTGTTCTTCAAAGTCTGTACATCAGACTGGTATATCAAGTCTGTACATTGGCTTCACATCTTCAAGTCTGTACAGCCGTTTGCTTTGGATTTCATGTCTAGACATTGCACTGTAGCATCCATCATCTTCGTGTTGTTTTAGTGTCTATGTCTTCGTGTTGTGTTTACGTCTTCGTGTTAATTTTGCGTTTGAGTCTTCGTGCTGTTTACTGAAGCAGCTCAATTTGTTATGTTGAACTTCGAGTCGTTTCCCAGTGAACCTCGTGTCGTTTATTCAGTATCTAGTTGTTCATCTCGTGTCATCCTCTTATGTTTTATCGCGTGTCGTTGTAGCCGTTCATGTGTTCTGTCTTCGTGTTGAGTTTACTTCGTGCACTCTTCTCTAAGTTCAAGCCCGTGTCTGTGCTGTCTCGATGTCGTACTTACTTCGTGTCGGTTTCTATTTTTCATCCTTGAGTCGTGGTCAGCGTTTCACCTCGTGATGTTCTCACTGACTTCGTGTCGTTTTCCCTCTTGTGTCTTCGTGTTATTTTTGCATTCGTGTCTCCGTGTTGCTACAGTGACACTTCGTGTCGTTCTCATTTCACCTCGTGCTGTTCTCACTTACTTCGTGTCGGTTTCTATTTTTTGTCCTTGAGTTGTTGTCAACCCGTGTCGTTTCACCTCGTGCTGTTCTCACCGTCTTCGTGTTGTTTTCAACTCGTGACGATTTCTGTTATGTGTCTTCGTGTCGTGGTCAGCCCGTGTCGCCTCGTCTTCGAGTCGTTCATTCGAGCTATTTTATGCTCAAGTTGTTTCTCTTATGTTTTCAAGTGTTGTTTCACTTCGTGTCGTTTTCATATGTATCTCGTGTCGTTCTCTCCTTACTTCATGCTGTAGTCACCTTGTGTATCTCGTGTCATTCTCAGTGCATCTAGAATTGCTACCACATACCTCGTGCAGCTTTAGTTATTGTGGCCCTCAGTTTTAATGGTTTTCATCTCCTTGCAGGTCCGAGGAAGAAATATTCCCCAGTGACTGGCAGCACGTGATCCGAGGCTGGAATGAAGCCTGCTGAGAGACTGCCACGTGGTCCGAATTCTTAGGGCGGGAGCTGTGGAAGCCACACGCGCCCTAGCTGCTGCTGCTGCTATATATATGAGCCTTCTTCCACAGAAGAAGGGTGATCGAGTTGGCGAGAAGAAAAGTCCATACAGAGAGCCACGATCCAGATAGAAAAAGAAAAGAGAAAGAAGAAGAGCAGAAGGAGAAGAAGAGAGGTAGAGAGCTCAAGAAGAGTCTGAAGAGAAGAAGAAGAGAGAGAGAGTGAGAAGGAGTTCGTTCCTCAAATCTTTGGTTCAAAACCAGATCTGAGGTTGCTCATTGTTAGAGCTATATTTTGTGCTTTATTGTTTCAGCTTTCCGTTGCTGTCTTGTTCTATCTTTTGTTTTCCATTTTACATTTCTTTGTCAAGCTGTTTGTCAGCAGATTGCAGAGGTGCTGCCTCTGGACGGCTAAGATGTACTGCCCAGCGGTTTGCAGTGGAGGATTCCACTGGACAGCAAGCTGTGTTGCTCAGCGGGCAGTGGAGGTTTCCACTGGACGGGTAAGCTGTAATCCCCAGCGGTTGCAGTGGTTGATTCCACTGGACGGCAAGCTGTGTTGCCCAGCGATTGTTGGCAAGCTGTGTTGCCCAGCGGTTAGTGAAGCCACACTCGGGTTGAGTGTGGGGTAGATGTAGGTCTGGAGGACCGAACCACCTAAAAACCCCTCTTGCATTGTGGTTTGATTGCTTATGATTTGCTTCCGCTAGATGATTGCATAGGGGCGCTCTAAGCGTTTGGCTTCTGTTTGAGCAGAAGAGTTGATTAGTTTTCTTAGAATATTTTAATCTGTCAAGAGAGCGAAATTCCAGTTGAGCTTCAGATTGTCGAATCTGTCTTGTTATTATTCTAGTTTTTAATTGGGTGAAGGTTTTTTAAACGGGTTATATTCATTCACCCCCCCTCTGAATACTGCACCGAACCCAACAAAAACACCAAGAGGTTTGTTGGAAGATGTTATTATCAAAGTGCATGAATGCTATTTCCCAGTGGATTTTCTCATTTTGGATATGGCTTCGTCACAGGATCTAAGGTACACACCTATCATTTTGGGACGCCCATTTTTAGCTACGGCAAAGGCCAATATAAATTGTGCCACGGGAATGATGGATATATCATTTGGAGGAGAGAAGGTTGCTTTGAATGTTTTTAAGGCATCTCAATATCCGGATCAAGGAGAGGAATGCAATGTTATTGATATCTTTGAGGATGTGATTCCTGATAACATTGAGGACACCCTAGAAGAGGGTAGGATGCTTCAGGATTCTCCTCTCTTTTCAGCACCCTGGTCTAGGGTAGAGCCACTTCCTGCACTTCAATTCGAACCAATCTTGCCATCATTGGAACATCCTCCTGCTCTGGAACTCAAGCCTCTCCCGGATTCCCTTAAATATGCATACTTGGGACTTAACCACACTCTACCTGTCATCATTGCCTTCAATCTCACTTCTGCTCAGGAATCCCAACTCTTAAATGTTCTTAAGGAGCATAGGGGGGCAATAGGCTGGTCTGTTGCAGATTTAAAAGGGATTAGTCCGGATGTTTGTATGCACTACATTTACTTTGAGGAAAATGCCAAGCCAAGTAGAGAGATGCAGCATCGGCTGAATCCAAGTATGAAGGAGATAGTAAAGAAAGAAGTTGTCAAATGGTTGGATGCCAGGATCATATATCCCATTTCTGATAACAAGTGGGTCAGCTCAACTCAAGTTATTCCCAAGAAGTCAGGGCTGACAGTTGTAACAAATGAGAAAGGAGATGAAGTGCCCACACTATTACTAACAGCGTGGAGAATCTGTATTGATTACAGAAAATTAAATTCAGTTACAAAGAAAGATCATTTTTCACTACCATTCATAGATCAAATTTTAGAGAGACCGGCAGGGCAGAAGTACCATTACTTTTTGGATGGCTATTCCGGGTACAACCGTGTTGCTATTTACCCGGAAGATCAAGAGAAGACAACGTTCACGTGCCCCTATGGCACATTTGCTTTTAGAAGAATGCCATTTGGGTTGTGTAACGCCCCTGCCACATTCCAGTGGTGTATGATGTCCATTTTCTCTGAAATGGTGGGAGAATGCTTGGAAGTTTTTATGGATGACTTTTCAGTGTTTGGTGATTCGTTTTAAGATTGTTTGGGAATTTTAACTCGGGTATTGAAAAGGTGCATTGAGTCGAATCTAGTGTTGAGCTGGGAGAAGAGCCACTTCATGGTAAGAGAAGGGATCTTTTTAGGCCATGTAGTTTCAGAAAGGGGAATAGAAGTTGACAAGGCCAAGGTAGATTTGATTTCTAATCCTCCTCCCACTTCTTCGGTCAAACAGATCCGTTCCTTTCTTGGCCCTGTAGGTTTCTACCGTAGATTCATTCAAAACTTCTCCACCATTGCTCGACCACTCACATAATTGCATGCCAAGGACACTCCATTTCATCTTGATGAGTCCTGTCTAGAGGCGTTCAATTCTTTGAAAGCGGCCCTCACACAAGCTCCCATTCTCCAATCTCCTGATTGATCCCTCCCTTTTGAGATCATGTGTGATGCCTCAGACTATGCTGTAAGAGCTGTCCTAGGTGGATGTAATCCATATTTTCTCTGTTAGGAAATCAATTGGAGAATGTAATCCCTATTTTCTCTGTTAGAGATGTACTCAGGAACACTCAGCATGTGGCTTGGGGTTTTATTGGTAATGAGTTCCATGTCCCTAATATCCAGCTCAATAATGAGGCTGATATCTATTTTTGGATGAGTTCTGCTACAGGTAACTTCTCTATTAAATCAGCCTACAATCTTATTCGTACAAGAGGTATGAAAAGGCTAGTCTGAGCAAAATTGTGGCATTCTGCTTTCAATCCAAGAGCAGCTCTATTCATATGGAAGCTAATCCACTGGGCAACTCCAGTTGATAGCAGGGTTATTGACTGTGGTATCCAAATGGCTTCTAAATGCAGTTGTTGTTCCCTTCCAAATCAGGAAGACCTCAACCATGTATTCATCCATGGTGACTTGGCCTCAGAATTATGGGGCTGGCTGCTACCCCTAATCAGTAATAATAAATGGCTGGGAGATCAAATTACTAGTAGATGCTGGGATTTCTTATCTGCAACCAGTATGCTTTCAGCTTTTAGCTTAGCTAGGATGTATTCAACCTTCCTCATGCTCTGGGAAATATGGAAGCAGAGATGTGCCTCAAAGTTTGAAGGGGTTCCAATCAATACTATTACCATTAAAAGGAAGATCCTTTCTTCTGTTCAGACGGCTTTGGATAAAATTAATTTTCACAGGCCTCTTTCTCCTGCCAAAGTCAGATGCTTAGCTTCCTTTGGTATGTTTCCTCGGGTACAGGTTAGGCAACCTATTATGGTCACCTGCAAACTGGCTAAATAGGGGTACACTCTACATGTAGATGGGGCATCGAAAGGTAACCCCGGCAGATGTGGTGGAGGCGGATGCATTAGGAATAATTCTGGCGATCTGATTATAGGCTTTGCCTTCTATTATGGTGTAGGAAACAGTGTCATGGCAGAATGCAGGGCATTACATGATGGGCTAGCTATTGCTAAGCATAGTGGCATTAATCTCTTGGCAATTTTTTCTGATTGCTCCCTGCTTGTGGAGGCATGTCGGAGTGGAATATCTCCTAATTGGGATGTTCACCCTTGGTGGAAGGATACCTTAACTCTCCTTCAAGAAAGTGGAAGTGAGATTAATCATATATACAGAGAGGGGAACCAAGTAGCTGACTCATTGGCTTCATATGCTTGTGGCACTACAACTAATCAACTCTATACCAAAGCAAGGGAGTTACCACAGCTTACCAAGGGTGCTTTTAGAGTGGAAAAGGCTGGTTTGCCTTCTTTCCGTCATTTTTAGTTTTCTAGTTGTTTTTCTTCATCTAGGGCTTATACCCATTTCGTATTGTTCGGGCCCTCATTATAAGGCCCTTGTTTTTTTTCAGGGGTTTGCCCCTTTGGTTGTATACACTGCTTACCCATTTTCAATAAAAATTAGGACCACAGGGAAAGCCAGGAGGAGTGAGAACACTCTCCCTCCCTGAGGGAGGGTGCACTCGACCTGTGCATTTTCTGACTGGTCGGTGTTTGGTTAAAAAAAAAAAAAGAGCTGTCCTAGGTCAAAGAGTTGAAAAGAAGTCTGTGGTGATCTACTACGCGAGCCGCACCCTCGTTGATGCCCAAATGAACTACACCACCACGGAAAAGGAATTGTTAGCTGTTGTATTTCCCCTTGAAAAGTTTCGATCATATCTGTTAGGGGCGAAAGTCATTCTTTATTCCAATCACTCAGCATTAAAATTTTTGATGTCTAAGAAGGAAGCCTAACCCCGTCTCATACGGTGGATTTTGTTACTACAAGAGTTTGATTTGGAAATCAAAGACAAGAAGGGGTTGGAGAATGTTGTAGCTGATCACTTGTCTAGGATTGTAATTCCTGAAAGTGTCCCTATGTCCGATTCCTTCCCCGATGAACAAATTCTTTTCATCTCTCATACAACAACCCCCTGGTTCGCTCATATAGTCAACTACCTGGCGGTAGGACAGATTCCAGAAGGGTGATCTAAACAGGAAAAGGATCGATTCTTTTCAAAGGTAATGCACTATTTTTGGGAGGACCCGGAGCTATTTCACATGGGTCCTGATCAAATCATTAGAAGATGTGTCCCCGAGGAGGAACAATAGTCTGTATTGAATTTCTGTCATCATTCGGCTTGTGGGGGACATTTCTCAAGAAAGAAAACTGTGATAAAAGTTTTACAAAGTGGATTTTATTGGCCCATTTTATTCAAGGATGCTTATGAATGTTCTAAAACTTGTTTAAGGTGTCAAGCGGTGGGCAACAATTCAAAAAGAGATATGATGTCGCTCAGTCCCATTATGGTAGTAGAGATTTTCGATGTTTGGGGAATAGATTTTATGGGACCATTTCCACCTTCATTTGACAATGAATATATTTTGGTGGCGATGGACTATGTTTCGAAATGGATTGAAGCTGTTGCTACTAGGACAAATGATCACAAGGTCGTGATGAAGTTTGTGAAGAAACACATCTTTTCTAGATTTGCTTGTCCTAGAGCTATCATTAGTGATGGGGACTCTCACTTTACTCATTTTCAATTCCGAGCACTCCTTCGTAAATATGGCATCACTCACAAGCTCGCTACCCCCTACCATCCCCAAACTAGTGACCAGGTAGAAGTGTCCAACAGGGAGATAAAAACCATTCTACATAAGATAGTTCGGCTGGATAGAAAAGACTGGTCCGAGAGACTAGATGATGCACTCTGGGCCTACAGAACTACATTTAAGACTCACATTGGCATGTCACCTTACCGCCTCATTTTTGAAAAAGCTTACCACTTGCCCGTAGAGCTTGAACATAGAGCATATTGGGCCATCAAACAAGTCAACTTCGATCTCACTCAAGCCGGGGCCCAAAGAGCTCTACAACTCAATGAACTGGAGGAACTAAGAAATGAAGCCTATGAAAATTCAAAGATTTATAAAGTTAAAATCAAAGCATTCCATGACAAGCATATTCACAGGAAAACTTTTTATGAGAATCAAAAGATTTGACTTTTTAATTCTAGGCTGCGCTTGTTCCCTGGTAAGCTCAAATCCAGATGGGACGGACCATTTGTAGTTGTCAAGGCTTTTGACCATGGTGCCGTCAAAATTTTGAATCCTAAAAATGGTCACATTTTCACTGTCAATGGTCAAAGATTGAAACCTTATTTGGAAAATGATCAGTTGCAAAAAGAATCCATTGTTCTAAGTGGTCTGAAATAAAATCTTCGTGAGCTCTCATGCGTCTGACTGAAGACGGAAAACTTAGCGCTTCTCGGAGGTAACCCAAGATTTTTGTTGTTTGACATTTTTATTTGAGTGTGTTTTAGTAGTCAGGTCAAGGCCAAGGAAAGGAAGTCGTTCCCGTCCATGACATTGATGGATGTTTCATCCCGCATATCCGGTTGTCTCTTTCCTACTCAGAAGTATTTATTGATACATTGTTCTATTGCTTTCAATTTTATATGCCATTAAGGACAATGTCATTCAAGTTGAGGGGGGAGAGAAAAATTTTCATGCTGCATATAGTACAACCTGATAGGAGTCCTGTCTTGCATGTCATCGTTACATGAAAGTAGAAAGATGGAAACCACATCTTGAGTTTCATGATTCATGCTTAAATTAAAAGTAATTCTGGAATAGAAAAGACTAGGGAGAAGGATGATGAAAATCTTAGTCAATCTAGTCATGAAAAATTGATATAAGAATCCCTTTAAAGTTCATGTGCACTTTAGAAAAAAGAAATTCATATTGCACACTAATGAAATAAGCAAGACAAGCTCTCTGCTAGTTTTGGTATGTTGTCTGATATTCTGCACTTCTTAAGAAAAGAGATCTTTTTACAAAGCTTTCTGTCAAATTATCTATCAAAAAAAAAGAGAGAAAAAGATAGAAATAAAAAAATACCATGAAAAATGTCCCTAGTCTTAGTAACCGGGCCTACTTCACCTAAGACATGTTGAGGTTCACGTAAAACGGAAAAGGGAACCTTGATCTGTAAAATCGGGCATGTTTCTCCTAAGGTAAGAGTCGAGGTTCACGTTGAGCAGTGAAGGGTAGTGCAGCATCATGTGTGGCATAAAAGATCCCAAAAGGATAAAGTAATAAGGCAGATAAAAAGCTAATATACTTGATGCTCTGATCTAAGAGGTGCAGGGTTCAAAGGCATTTGCTTGGAATAGCGAATGGGAGATGTAATTGTCTAAGCTGTGGATTTGGTAGTTACACATGCACAAGTGCTATTGAGCTTTGATTTGAATTCTTACTATTAAGTTCCTACCTAAGGTTACTGTGCATTAATGATTCCAGATTCCTAATCTTTGGTTGATTCTATGAAGGGAGAGTTGGATATGACAGTATGAATTTTACAAACTCTTGTTAGTCCTAAATTTTAATTTATTTACATTACTAAGGGACTAGTAATAAGTAAGTTGGGGGTGTGATAAGCGTTCATTTTATATGATAATTCATCGCATGTACATCATTTTATGTGCATATAATTAGGCAATTATGCATGATCTATCGTTAATCTCAACTTCGCATGTAGATTGGACCTTTCACGCAAATTAATTAATTTGATAATTTTATTTAATAAAATAGAGTTGAGAGTCATGAAAATTAATTCTCCATTGCATAATTACGAGTAATTGTGATTCATGTGCATATTATGGTAATTTTTATGGATTAAATCATAATTATATGTGTGCAGGACACCAAAGGTAATTGCAAAAGAAGCCGGGGGTAAAACTGTCATCACCACTTTGACCAAGTCAAAAGCACATCTTTTGGTTGGAGGGAAAAGAAATTTTAAAAGTTTGAAATTGAGGAAAAGAAACACATATTTTGGTTGGAGGAAAAATTGAATTCAAACTTTGAAATAAAAGATAGACATGATGAGCCTTGGGAAAGGGGGTGCCCAAAGTCTAAGAAAGGGGGTGTCCACCTCCTTTTCCTTTTCCCTATACATCATCTTCTATCTAAATCCCAGTCATCCATCTCTTTTTGATACAATCTCCACCTTCCATTGACCCAACTTTCCCTATAAATAGCTCATGACAAGGAGGAGAAGGGGAGTTCTTTTTTTGGTATTCTTTCACTCTCTCTCCCAACCTTAGGTCGCCAATTTCTCCCTCTTCTGTCCCTCTTCTCCACTAACTATCTTCATGTAAGTTCTTCAATGTTAAATGCTCTACAACTTCTTCTTCTGCATCATTGTCTAATTCTTTCTGATTTTTAAGTTATTTTATATTTTTCACTATGCTATCTTATTCATCTATGAACCAGTGTTTCTCTCTGTACTTCTCCTTATTTCTACCAGTTGTAGTCATTTTATCCTCTTACTGTCTTCATAAAAGTTCTTTATTTTTAAGTGTTCTACAACTTCTTCTTCTGCATCATCTTCTAATTCTTTCTGGTTCGAAAGTTATTTTCTATTTTTTAACTTTCTGTCCTGTGATTTTACTGTTCATCCGAGATGCTAGCTTCTGTTATTCCTCTGTTTTAAAGTTCTTTTGCTCTTCTTTCCTATCTGAGTTTTTCATAAAAGTTCTTCCTCGCTTGTAAATCTAGATTTTATTCTTCTACCACTTCCTCTAATTGCATCACGTTTTTAAGTTATTTTTAATTCTTTTCAGTTTAGTTTTTGTGCATAGTTACTGTTCATCCGCGCTGGCCACTTCCCTTCTTTCTCTGATTTCACCATCTTACTCACATTTTCGCTCTCTGTAGCCTTCATCAAAGTTCTTCCTCTCTTCCTCCTCTTCAACTTTTTCTTCTTCGACATCCTCTAATTCGTCTTGGTTTCAAAGTTATTCACCCTCCAGAGGCCTCTTCAATGACAAAGGTGACTTCCTCCCGGCGTAGACGACATCTTCTGCAAGGTGGTTCGTGATCCAAGGCCAAGAGAGAACGGCGCCATCATCACCATTGCTGCCACCATCTTCACATCTCAGGCTCCTCTTGTTGTTATTGCTTTAGTTTCATTTTACTTTATTACAATCTTGTCATGTAGTGCCCCAGAATTTACATAAATTATTTTTTTAAGCATAAAATGATTTTCTAAAATTTATAAAGGCCTAAATAAATTTATAAATGAATCAGTAGAATTATAAGTCATTAACCTAGCCTATCTAATCATTATCCAAAAGGTTTAAAGACCAGGCCCATTTAGTTTGGCCCATGTTCTAGAAGGTTATTAAGCCTATTCTCGAATTTTTAAGGACAAACACCACTTAATAAGATAATTTAGTGGATAATGGATAAAAGAGTTTTATTAAATTTAAAATTTTAGATACGATGACTGTAACGGTCTATCGTAAGACCGCCACAGCCGTGTAACGTGGCAAGGTTCGACCGTCACAGCCTGCGAATTCTGTGAGTGGAAGAACTTGCAAGAAGATTGGAACTTGATGTTCCTATCCATAAGAGACCTAATTGCAACGATGTATAAAGACTCTAAGGACTCTTAGAAATCAGGTTTTAGCAGATTAAGGACTCTAGAATCGATCTAATCCTCAAACCCTAGCTAGAACCCTATAAATAGGACCTAGTTCTGAAACTACGCGACCCCTACTTTTGCTCGCGTGGAATCAAGGTAAGGAGTCATAATCTCGGGTAAGTTCTTTAGAATAATTTGTTCACAATACTATAGATTAACTCCTCTCAAAATTTCACATCTTTAGGTCAAGAGGTCGTGGAGTTAGAGCCCAAGGAAGTTGCTGGAAAGTCATAGGAAGAAGGGAACTAGGGTTCGGTTTTCAAACCCAAATTGAAAGTTTAAAGCCTAGACAAGAGGTAGGTTGTCTCATGAACGGTAAAAATAACTTGATAGGACTATAAGCCCTCTGGTTTGATTGAATTTTATGCATAGTAGAGCATCAATTTCATGGTTTACTAGTTCTATGCATTACATGCATCTCTTAACCCTAAATTGAGAACTTGAAACATGTTATTCATCTATTCATGGTCACCTATGTATGTAGATAGCCTATCCTTCTTTATCATGCCTAGAAACTCATGGTGTTTTGATTATAGACATGATGTGAGTTAATCTCTTGTATTTCATATTGCTTTCTGTTAGCAGACACTCTGACGCGTCACAGTAGTACCGTCACATTCATGTAACGGCCTTAATATGAGCCGTCACAGTCTCTGTGGTATATGAGTTACTTTGTTAACTCTGACGCACCAATACAGACGCGTTACATAAGTGTAATGGTTGTTCTGTGACCGTCACAATCACTGTGATGCCCCACTTCTAGACCGTCGGAGACTATGTTCTATCAACTCTAGATAGAATATGATTTGTCAATATTACTTATTATTAAGCCTAGTTACCTAAGTTTTAAACCTAATTACGTGACTTCGAGATTATTTAAGCATTCATGATAGGAAATGCATGTTTTGATATCTCACTATTACTTTGAGTTATATTAATTTCATGAACCCAAAACTCTATAGTTTTGTAATTTGAAACATGATTTTGAATGATGTATCAATAGAGTTTTTATCATGGTTTCGCATCGATATATGTCTATATATATATTCTTTTCCTATTTATAGAGTTGTTTCTATAAGTACATGGCACATACTCCGGTATGTTGACCATTAATTCACTTTTACACTATAGGAACACAATCTTGGACATGAGGACCTCTCTATTAGATATTCCTTCCAATGGACTAGGAAATCTTATTTCAAGGCCTCCATAATTCTCCGCGAGCCTGGGATTCTCACTAGGATGTCGAGTTGGTTGTATCATTAAAGCCCAATAAGTAGAATACACTATCGTTGTTTTCTGATTCTAGTAATGTAACGGCCTTGTATTGGATCGTCAGGCTCATGTAACGGCCCAATATACGACCGTCACATTCATCTGAGGTTGAATTCTTGATTCTGGATTCAGACAAATGTAACGGTCCTATACTAGACCGTCACACAATGTAACGGCCCAGTGAATGACCGTCACATGACTTGAATATCTCAACCCAAGGTTTGACCAAGGGTTGACATTTCAATGTTTCTAGATAAACCTTGATGATCTAGAACCTATCATATTGCTTAATAGACTTAATATAATGAATGAAAGTTAAGAGAATATACTGTTATGCTGCCGATTTATTTCCATAAGCATAGCATAGTCTAAGTCATTCTTGATCTCATATATTCAAATTGAAGCGTTCATTCATTGATTTTCATTATTTGGAATTGTTATATTCTTGGCCATACTTTACTGTTACATGCGTGGAAGTAGCTTAATTTATACCTGAAGATGCGATCAAGCACTGATTGTGTTCAAGGGCTCTATGCTAGTCCCCTCGGCTGATTGTCGAAAACATACTATTTTATAAACCATGGGGTATGATGCTACTAGCGTCGCATTGTGCTGGGAGTACTATTTCTATAAATAAGTTAAGATCCACTACACGACATGACATTCTTGCTTGATATTCCACAGAAATTCACGAAGCACTTGCTCATAAGCATAAGATGCTAAAGTGATGAATATGTGGCTTGCTAGTACATTCTCGATATATTCTTATTCATGAAATACCAATATCATGTTCTTATTCTATTCTTGCTAGTTCATTCTTGTTCTCATTCCATCTTATATGATTATCTTGTTAGTTTGATTTAATCGCGTGATCATCGCATTGCATGATTTTACCTTATTTCTTTAGAGCAAAAATATTAATCACTTTAATAGTGCCTTCATGTTGATGCGAAGATACCTACTGGGCAAGTGTGCTCATTACCTATTTCTAATCTTTTTCAGGAAATGAAAGTGAGTCGGGTTCGGATTCGGATTATTCAAGTAGCGGATCCAAGAGTGATTAAAGATGAGCGAAGACTTAGGAAGTCTATAATGTCTAGATTGAGTCAATGTAATTTTCCTATTTCTTAAGTCTAGTAGAATGAAAGATGATGGAAAGTGGTAGTATTTTGAGTATTGATCATTTATGAAATAAAGTTGGAGTTTGATTAAATTCTGTGCAATTACATTTATGTGTGTGATTGTATTGCGCTCTGGTCGTTCTTACTTGAGAGGCTTACCATGCCGACTGTTCGCGCTCTCCGAGCGAGTCTTCCGCTGTAATAAAGGCTCGGGGCGTGACAGTTAAGTTGGTATCAGAGCCTAAGTCTCAAGACTTAGGGAAAAGAGTCATGTCATAGGATAAGTCCAAGGTTTAAGGACCCCTACCTATGAACTAAGGAAGAAATTTCCTTACACATGAGAGAAGTGGGTAGAGCCCGGGATGAGATAGTTATTAGCTTTAAGATTGATTTTCTTTCAGTCTCACGAGAAATAACAAGTTGTTATATTTCTCTCAGGTACCTTATTATTCTTATCATGGCTCATCGCGTAGATTGGAATGGCATGCAATAAACCGTTGTCGGCCTTATGCAGGCTTTGCAAACACTTAGAGAACACAAGCTTTATGCCAAACTCAATACGTGTAAATTCTGGCTCAAGGAAGTCTCATTCCTAGGCCACATTATTTCAAAAGAAGGTATTGTTGTGGATCCTTCTAAGGTAGAAGCTGTCAGAGATTGGAGTCGGCCAACGACTGTATCTGAAGTACGAATCTTTCTGGGTTTAGCATGTTATTATAGGAGATTCATTAAGAACTTCTCGAAAATTGCGGTTCCTTTAACTAGACTTACAAGAAAAGAGAATCCTTTTGTCTGGTCGAAGGACTGTGAAAATAGTTTTCAAAGTCTTAAAAATCATCTTACCACAGCCCCTATTTTATCACTACCAATGGAGGGTGGTGGATTTGAAGTGTATACAGATGCATATGAAATTAGCTTAGGATGTGTCCTTATGCAGAATGGCAAAGTGATTTGCTATTCTTCAAGACAATTGAAACGTCATGAAGAAAATTATCATGTACATGATCTAGAATTGGCGGCAGTTATCTTCGCCTTGAAAATTTGGTGTCATTATCTTTAGGGAGAAAAGTTCACGATCTACTCAGACCACAAGTGCTTGAAATATCTTCTCAAAAGGAGCTTAATA
Organism: Amorphophallus konjac; assembly: GCA_022559845.1. Lineage (NCBI taxonomy): Eukaryota > Viridiplantae > Streptophyta > Magnoliopsida > Alismatales > Araceae > Amorphophallus > Amorphophallus konjac. The sequence continues at coordinate 310,877,444 of CM040119.1, read as the reverse complement.
TGAGGCAAAGGAGGTGGTTAGAACATCTCAAGGACTTTGATTTTGCTATTCTGACGCGGCGGCGACGTGAGAATAGATCGACGATGGAGACGGGGATTTCTGTAGCCCACCCAAAGAGCAGCCCAACAAGACCCAACAGGGTCCAACGAGGCAAGCTCACCCGAGTGATAGCCCACGGGGCCCACTCAGGAAAGAAAAGTCCAATGAACAAACACTCGAGGAACTAACTCTCCCCGGCGGCCCCTAGGCTCGGAGGGCCCGAGTGATGGTCAGGTCACAAGGTGGGTCCGGTCTAAGCCGTTTCCCCTCCCGGGAGAGACAGGCGTTAGCCGACCTATCCGACCCCTCTTTCACCGAGCTATGCTCATCGCCCGGACAGGGCTGGCGTTTCAGGAGCTCGACCAGACCAGACATTAGTCGTTCGTGCTGCCGTTAAGAGTCCCCAATGGACAGGGGAATCAAGAAGCCGTCGGACTTCAAGGCGATAACGCTCCCACGATAAAGGCCATGAAAGCCCACGTTGAGGACGTAACTCCCGCCGGAGACCCCTCAGCTTACAGGACTCCTGAAGGCGGCATACTATTTAAACCCGGGCTACCCTCCGGTGGAAAAAAAAGGAGAAAAAGGGAGCCATTAAGGCACTCACACTCAAAACTCCTGAGCAATCCGCTTCACCCCTTTGGTGGAGAGGAATCTCACGCACCAGCTTTTCTCCTCCCCATCATTGCTTCCACCGCAGCTCTACTGACTTAGCCATCGGAGGGTTTTGCCCCAGGGAAACCCCCTGGGCCCTCTGATACGTTTCCCTGTCTTGCAGTTCATCTTCTGGTGATCCATAGCCCGCTCAGGACTCATCGCGAGATTTCACCTCTTCATCTGGCACCGTCTGTGGGAAACACACGAAGAGCCAAGATGGTGAGAAGAAGCTCAGGGAGGAGATCCGCCGTCGAGAAGGGTAAGGCCGTGGTGGCGGCAGGAGATGGCCCCTCTAGGGCGTCACAGAACCCTCCCTCCAACGTCAGCGTCCCCACCAATGGGCCGCCGCCCCCTCCGACGGCGACGGGGGTACCCCCAACGGTGGCGACGAGGTCTTCCAGGTCCTCAATAAGAAACTTGACGTCCTCGTGGAGCTCATGAGGGCCCAGGCAGCAAGGGATGCCAGGTCTCGCGCCCCGTCCGGGAGCCCCCCCCCCCGGTCGAAGTGCGTCCCAGCATACCGCTGGGGGCCGCTTCACCCTCCGCGGTCAACAGCTCATCCGCAACAACGCGGGAGGACCCTCGCAAGCTCTGCCCCCAGAGCAAGAGGCTTCCTCCACGCCCAGAAAAGGGAAACTGGGGGCGAGGCCTCTACGCCCGAGCGCCGGCGGTCCTGAGGATCGCCACAATGCTCCCCCCAGTCCCACGGCGCGACCGCAGCCGGAACTATCCCTCCGGCTGAGGGATTTCGAAAGACGTTTTGCAGAGCAAGAGCGCGCCCTCCGCGCCCTGCAGAAGACCTCTCTCCCGGAGGATGAGGAGAAATCCCCTTTCTCCGAATACATCTTGAAGGCAGAGGTGTCTCCCAGAACCTCCATTCCGACCTTCAAGCTCTATGATGGCCAGGGCGACCCAGCCGACCACTACGACAGCTTCGACGCCCTGGTGACTCTGCATGGAACACCGGATCCTATTAAATGCCGAGCCTTTGCGGCCACCCTGGTCCAAGGCGCTCAGGTATGGTTCCGGGCCCTCGCCCCTAGGTCCATCCGGGACTTCAGGCAATTCGTGCGAGTCTTCAAGGAGAGCTTCGCCGGAAGCGCCCCCCCAAGGTCAGTAGCGGGGCTCCTGGCCCTCAAACAGGCACAAGGGGAAAGGCTCTGGGCTTATGTCCACCGATTTAAATCGAAAGCCCTCAGAATTCCCCGCCTGGATGTGGCCTCGGCCACGACCGCTCTGACCAGGGGCACCCGAGACGAGAATCTTCGTCGCGAACTGGTCCTCCACCCTCCCTCGACCCTTGCCGAGCTAGTGACTCTGGCACTGCTCCACGCCGAGTGCGAAGAAGTACTCAGCGCCTGCCGAGACACAACCGGCTCGGGTCGGGAGGGGGACAAGAAGCGGGCCTCCGAGCCAAACCCTGGCTCGGGCAAGAAGCGCGATCGGGAAGGAGAACGCAAACGGAAGTATGAGCGGTACACCCCGTTGACCACGCCAGTCTACGAGATCTATGAAGACATCAAAGACTCGGGACTCCTCCGCCAGCCCGAACCAATGAGATCGAAGAGCCGCAAGCGCGACAGGCATTGCCTGTTCCACGGCGACCACGGGCACCACACCGGCGACTGTCACCAGCTCCAGGATGAGATCGAACGTCTCATCCGTCAGGGGCACCTGGCCCGATTTGCAGCTAGGCGCAAAGAAGACCGAGACGCCGCCGAGGAGATCGACAACGCCCCCCAAGGGGTCCACATCGACGTCATCTCCGGAGGAACGGCATCGGGCGGTGACACCAGCCAAGGAAGGAAGCGTCATGCCGAGCGGGCCAGTCGGGTCTTAGAGCCCTCAGGGGGCCCGCCGAGGGAGCCCCATGTCATAGTCTTCTCCGACCAAGACCTGGAAGGGCTAAGCACCCCGCATGATGATGCCCTCGTTGTCTCGGCCACAATAAACCATTGTAACGTAGATAGAATTCTGGTTGACAATGGGAGCGCCCCCGATGTATTATCTTATGACTGTTTCCTCAAGATGGGAGAAGACCCATCCAAGCTCCGCCCGATCCGAACACTCTTTGTGGGTTTAACGGCCTGGCCACCTACCCCGAGGGAGCCCTAAGCCTGCCGGTCACCATCGGCACCCCACCCAAAACCGTTACAGTCATGGTGGACTTCATAGTGATCAAGGGTATGATAGCGTACAACGCCATTTTCGGCCGGAAAATTCTCGGCCGAATAAAGGCCGTACCATCTACCTATCACCAGAAAATGAAGTTTCCCACCAAAATGGGTTGGGCGAAGTCCGAGGTAACCAGGCCACGGCTAGAAGGTGCTACAACATCTCGGTGGAAGCCTCAAGGCCGGACGGGGGGGATAAGGGCCCCAAGGGAATCGAAGGGAAGATCGTAACCGCCGAGCCCGGTGGCGAATTGCTAACGGTATTCCTAAACGATGACCCGGCCCTCGGAGTAAGGATCGGAGCCGACCTACCACCTAAGGAACAGCAGCAATACAAGAAATTTCTTTCTGAGTACGTCCAGGCCTTTGCTTGGTCCGATGATCAACTCCCTGGCATACCAGAGAAGACCGTGATGCACAAGCTCAGCCTCGACCCCACCGTCAGGCCCGTACAGCAACGGAGAAGGAAGCATGCGCCCGAGAAGCAGGCGGTCATCAAGGCACAGGTCACCAAGGGACAAGAGACAGGCCTCTTCAGACCAGTCATGTACCCTACGTGGCTAGCCAATGTCGTCCTGGTGCCAAAAACCACAGGCAAGTGGCGAATGTGCATGGACTTCACCGATCTGAATAAGGCTACCCCCAAGGACTGCTATCTGCTACCGAGCATCGACCAATTGGTTGACTCAACCTCGGGCAACGAGATACTCAGTTTCCTGGATGCCTATTCGGGTTATCACCAGATCAGAATGAATCCAGAAGACATCGAGAAGATTGCCTTCATCACCGACAGCGACGTGTACTGCTACACTCGGATGCCCTTCGGGTTAAAGAACACCGGAGCCACATATCAGCGACTGGTAAATCACATGTTCGAGGGACAGCTAGGTCGGAACGTCGAGGCTTACATTGACGACATGCTCGTCAAGACCCCCAAGGCCCAAAACCACTTCACCGACCTCGCCGAAACCTTCGGCACCCTCCTGAAGTACAACATGAAGCTCAACCCCGCCAAGTGCGCCTTTGGAGTAAAATCTGGGAAGTTCCTGGGTTTCCTGGTCACTCAGCGCGGGATCGAAGCCAACCCCGACAAAGTCCAGGCCATCCTGGACATGCGCCCGCCCACGTGCATTAAAGACGTCCAGCGTCTGACAGGGCGTGTCGCCGCTCTCAGCCGTTTCCTGTCCCGTGCGGCCGAACGATGCTTGCCCTTCTTCAAACTGATGAGGGGACCCAAGCTAGAATCTGCTACATTCTCATGGGATGAGGAGTGCCAGACAGCATTCGTCGAGCTTAAGGAGCTCCTGGCTTCGCCACCGGTGCTCTCCAAGCCCGTCCTAGGCAAAGTCTTGCTGCTCTACCTCTCGGTGACGCCATCCACGGTCAGCTCAGTCCTAGTCAGAAATGACTCGGGAATCGAAAGATCGGTTTACTACACCAGCAAGGTGCTCAATGAGGCCGAACGAAGGTACCCCGCAACCGAGAAACTTGTGCTAGCGTTGGTCACCTCCGCGAGGCGCCTCCGCCCCTACTTCCAGGGGCACCCCATCACCGTGCTAACCGGCGAGCCGTTGAAGAAGATTCTGGCCCACCCCGAGGCCTCAGGGCGACTCGTCAAATGGGCCATTATGCTTGGGGCCTACGACATCTCGTACCGGCCGCATCAATCAAGGCCAAGCGCTCGCCGACTTCATTGCCGAAAGCACCATCCCCGCCGAGGACAGGCCTCCGACCACGACCGGGCCAACCTGGGAACTGTTCATCGATGGATCGTCCAATTCGGCAGGCAGCGGTGCGGGGATCCTCCTGTGGTCCCCCGAAGGGATAGAGCTACAGTACGCCTTAAAATTCAACTTTCAGGCATCCAACAATGCTTCCGAATACGAGGCCCTTATCTCGGGAGCACGCATGGCCCGACGGTTGAGGGTCGAGCGAGTCAGGATCCACACCGACTCTCAACTAGTCGCAGGTCAGGTCAACGGCGAGTATGAAGCTCGGGAGGCACCCATGATCAAATACCTTCAGTTGGTCCGGAGCCTGGCCCAATAGTTCAAGGGATTTGAGGTAGTCCGGATAGCTCGGGAGCAAAACTCTCGGGCGGACGCCCTCTCTCGATTGGCCTCCTCCCTAGATCCGGAAGGTACACGATCGATCCTCCTAGAAGAGCTAGAGCGCCCGAGCATCGACACGGATCTCCTCGCTGTTGACTCGGCCACTCTAAGTGACTGGCGCTCCCCCTACCTGTCCTGGCTACAAGACTCCCAGGAGCCCTCTGACCCTCGAGAAGCCCGCCGAATGAAGTATCAAGCTTGGCGCTTCATCGTCCTCGACAACACCCTCTACCGAAGATCGTTCTCCGGTCCCCTCCTAAAGTGCCTCGGTCCCGACGAGGCAGGCCGAGCCATCCAAGAGATTCATGAAGGCCTGTGCGGAGCGCACTCAGGGGCAAGGTCGCTGGCCAGAGTCCTGTTACGACAGGGGTACTGGTGGCCCACCCTGCAGCGCGACTGCTCGGCCTATGTTCAACAGTGCGACCGGTGCCAGCGGTTCGACCATTTGGTCCATCAACTGGCCAAGAAACTTGTCACCCTAGCCGAGCCTTACCCTTTCGCTCGGTGGGGAATCGATATCCTTGGGCCATTCCCAATGGCCCAGTCCCAGAAGAAGTTCATCGTCGTCACCATCGACTACTTCACCAAGTGGATCGAGGCCGAGACTACGGCCAGGATCACTGAGACAGTCGTTTGGGGCTTTGTTTGGAAATCGATCATTTGTCGCTTTGGCATCCCTCGAGTGATAGTAAGCGATAACGGTCGGCAATTCGACTCTCGGTACTTCTGAGACAGATGCGCCGACCTAAATATCCGCAACCACTTCACTTCGGTCGCCCACCCTCAGGCCAACGGGCTGGTTGAAAATGCCAACAAGACTATCTTGAAAGGCATAAAAACCAGACTCGGCAAGGCTAAGGGTAGCTGGCTCGAGGAATTGCCTAGCGTACTGTGGTCGCACCGAACAACCCCCAGGACGGCAACCGGTGAAAGCCCTTTTCAGTTGGTATACGGCACCGAAGCCATCGTTCCATTGGAGATCGTCAATCCGTCTCTCCGAGTGATCAGCTTCTCACTCGAGGCAAACGGGAAAAAGTTGCTCGAGAACCTCGACCTGGCAAGCGAACTCCGAGAGATCACGAACATCCGGGCAACGGAGTACCAGCGCCGCCTCACTCGATACTACAACGCCAAAGTCCGAGACAGACGTTTCCAAGTGGGGGACTTCGTCCTCAGGAAGGCCGAAGCCTCTCGACCACTAGAGGCGGCGGGCAAGCTATCCCCCAACTGGGAAGGCCCCTACCAAGTGGTCGAGACGCTCGGAAAAGGTGCGTACAGGTTAGCGACAATGGAAGGGGAATCTATTCCTCGGACATGGAACGCAGCCGCACTACGCAAATTCTACTTTTGAAATTGTACAGCAAGATGGACGGAATAAATCCCTTTTCTTTTCATTCCAAACCATTGGTACATCAGATAGGCAAATGCCAGTACATCACATAGCAAAAAGCAAAAAGCCGTCTAACACCGCCTCAAGGGGTCATCGCTCGGCTGACTCGGTCTTGATCTCCTCGCGTCCAGCCACTGACTCTGCCTCGTGCGGAAACTGGCTCGGACAAGAGGTGGTCAAGCCAGTTGCCTCGGGTGGCCCGTGACAAAGGTGACAGAGGGATTACAGGAGGGAGGCGACCTTCAAACGTTGAGGAAGGCTACCTCCCAAGTTGGCAACAACCAGGAAAAAGGAGCGCCGTGAAGGCCTCCCCTCTTCCAATCTGCCAACTCCTTGGAAGGAAGGAGAGAGCAAGCATCCCCCGAAGAGTGAAAGAAATGAAGAGTAGAAGAGGGAGAAAGAGGCTGCAGACGGAGGAAGGCCTCGGTGAGGAGGGAGCTTGATACGCCTCCTCCCCTCACACGGAGGGAAGTGACGGCAGACTCCCCTGATGCCCCCATCCATCCTCCGCCTCGGCGTCCACCCGGAAGCCTCGCCGGAGCTAAGAAGAGGCCAACGGCGTGCTTCCACACGCCAAAGTCCTCCCCAGATCCGCGCGGCGACCGTCGGACCTGTCTCGTGCACGCGCGGCGACCGTGGGATCCGTTCAACATTACAAGACAGCGGGAGCCCGCCGCTCCCCGTCGTCAGCGGCATCGCCCTCCGAAGGATCCTCCATGCTCCGAATGCAAAGGCACAATGCAGAGTGAAAAGGAAGGAGCGAGGAAAGACTGTTAGAGAAAATCCCAAGCAGTGGAGAGGAAAGGGCGCCTTTCGGTCCTTCTTATAGGCCAAAGGAGGCTACACGCCTTAAATGACCCCCCCTCGGTAACATGCCAAAGGATCTCTCCCCTGAACAGTCACCTCCAACTCCTCGTTTCCCGCCCTAGCGAGATTCACGAAGCGGCCTGACATTCAAAGCATGAGGGAACGGAAGGACGCCCCGTCAGAAGCCTACCAAAACAGCGTGCGAAAACCGTGCAGGACATATCGGCACCTCCCAACTACTCAAGACCCGCCAACCAAATCACGGCAAGGATAGTACTCAAACAGAGCAAGTCATTTATTATCACACCAAAAGGAAACCCTCTAAAAAGAGGAAAGAGAGACAAAAAGGGAAAGAGGCAAAATACATCAGGCCTCGGGCCCACTTTGACGTTCGAGACCGGCGGAAGGAGACGCGTCACCCCCGGCGCCTTCGGTGACGGCCGGCTCGGACACTGACCTCGCCTGTGCGAGAACTGTCTCGGTCGTGAGCCCTCCCGAGACGCCCGGAGCCGGTGACCCCGACGGAGGAGACCCCTCCGAATCTTCCCCAACCGACGAAGAAGAGCTGGAAACCGACTCATCCGAGTCATAACACTGGCCAAAGGGGAACTCGATCGCGGAGTTTTGTTCATTGGCGTAGTCTACCGCCCGGCGATAGCCCTGCTTGAACCCCTTTCAAGCACCCCGGCGTAGTGCTACCTCGTAATAGGGTAGGGCAGCTTCCACCAGGTCGGCCGAGTAAGCATCCGAGCTCCTATAATGCTCGATTGCCTCCACCTCGATCTGCCCCGCCCTTCCGACAAGCTCGACCCGAGCCCGCTCCGCCTCGGCCGCACGCTCCTCTGCCCGGGCCCGGTCCACCTCAGCCTCAGCTCGGAGACGCTCCGCCATCTCCGCCCGATCTAGCAGCTCGGCGCGTTCGAGCTCCCAGCGATTGTCTAGCTCGAGGCGACGCAGACGCTCCTCCTCCAGGGATCGGCTTGCCCTCTCAAGAGACTCTCGGGTCTTGGCGAGCTGTTCGGTCAGCACCCCGGCTTCCAGTCCGCTCGCCCGCGCCACCTCCCGGAACGCGGAGAACTCCTGCCGGAGCCCCTCATGCTCCCCCTTGAGTCGGGCCAGTTTCCTCTCGCATCCCCCAAGGGTCCAGGCAAGGTTCGACCGCTCCGCCTCTGTCCGTGCGTGCGCCTCCGCCATCAAAGCCGCCGACCGAGCTATGACCAGGCCGCCCTCCATCAGAACATCAAGGAGCCCGGGGGGGGTATTGCGCCTTTCTCCCCCCTTCGTCCTTACGGCAATCGATCGGCAGACCCGATACAGGTCGCCCGTAATGCCGAGCCTTTCCAAGGGCTCCGGCAGAGGGGACCGCTCCGCCCGGGGCACCCCGCCAGAAGGCTCTACTCGAGCGACGGGACCGGCTTTGATGGAGGGCGACCGTAATGCGCAATACCTATCGCCGTGGGGGGGATAGCCGACCTATCGCCGCCCTATGAAGGGCCCCCGGTCTCCTCGGCCCCCTCTCGCCTGGCAAGTGGGGGAGTTGGCCCCGAGGGGTCGGCCCCATCTTGCCCCCGAGAGGGGAGCGCCGCCGAGCCGGAGTCGCCCCCGGCGGTAGGAGGGAGACCTGCCTTCTTGGCCCGTTTCTTGGCCTTCGCGGCCTCCTGCAACTTTCCCGCCATGGGATCCTTGCGCTTCGTAACAGCTAGCCGTGAAGACCCCCCGGGGGCCACCCCCTTGCCCTTATCCCGGGCTTGGGCACGACCAGCAGGAGCCTCTAGTTCGTCGGTCATCGAGTCATCTTCTCCCAGATCGATGACCTCAGCAGTTTCCTCCAGAGGTTCCCGCCTCACGTCTGCAACAAAGAAAGAAGACCCGGTCAGGAGAAGAAAAGTAACTACCACCCCAGGAGAAGAACCTCAAGAGCGGTACCTGTCGACGTCAACCGCGTAAGCAAACACCGTTCGATGTTTTCCGGCGTCACCAGCTCCTCGGTCGATTGGCGGTTATCCAGCAGACGGGCGGCCTGTCGCTCCACGTGGGGAGGGAACTCCTCCTGGCGAGGAGGAAGATTCGGATGGAAATTGGGCGAGACCAGGCACCTCCAAAACTCATCCGTCGCCTCCGCCTTCACCCAGAAGAATTAGGTCTTCCACCCCTTGTGCGAAGAATCCTTCGCAGCGAGGGAGATGCAACTCTTGTTCCTCCTCGCCTGGATAAAGTAGAAGCCCTTCCTCGCCGACGGATGCGCCTTCAACTCGAAAAAATAATGAAAGAGGTCCAAGGAAGGAAAAATGTCGTGCTGACGACAGAGAATCCGAAAGGCGGAGAGGAGGAGATACGAGTTGGCCACCAACTGAATAGGCGCCAACCAGAAAAACTCGAGAAGCTGGAGAACAAGGGGCTCAAAGGGGAGGCGGAACCCGCTCTTCCAAGCCAGAAGGAAAGTGCAAATGTGCCCCGTACGGCTGTCCAGACTCGTTTCATACGGGGCGGCGGCAGCGAAGCTATACCTGAGAGGCAAGCGAAAGCGATGCTCCAGCTTCCTCACCTCGGCCTCCCCCAACTCACTGCAGTTAGGGACGGGCTCCCGCCTCACCTGCCCGATTTCCAAAGGCAGACCAGCCATCGAGTCGGAAGATGATCCCTCGCACGAGCTTGAAGACTCCGGAGGGGAAGGATGTTGCCGGACCGCCTCCGCGGTTATCCTCGCCAACTCCTCAAACGCCGCCGCAAGACTTCGCGCCTCCACTGTGCCCTCACGGCGCATCAAGGAGCCCCAAAAGCAAAGAAACTAAGGAAAGCCCAGAACCCTGGGAAGCCTAGAACGACGAACAGCGCCCAACGCCTATAAAACCTTGGAGGAAGGTGGCGCGTCGTTCTATGCTCCGAGAAAAAGGGGGGCCCTTCGTTTCAAATCCGTCAGGATCATCATTACGGGCCTTGGCGACCACTACACGTGGCTCCACCATGCCAACAGAATTCCACCCACCTGAGCCACGCCGGTCCAAAGCCTCAAAAACTACTTGACTGAGCCTCCATGGCTCGGGAGTAGGAGGGGGACAAGTGGAGAGGGGGATTTCTGTAGCCCACCCAAAGAGCAGCCCAACAAGACCCAACAGGGTCCAACGAGGCAAGCTCACCCGAGTGATACCCCACGGGGCCCACTCAGGAAAGAAAAGCCCAATGAACAAACACTCGAGGAACTAACTCTCCCCGGCGGCCCCTAGGCTCGGAGGGCCCGAGTGATGGTCAGGTCACAAGGTGGGTCCGGTCCAAGCCGTTTCCCCTCCCGGGAGAGACAGGCGTTAGCCGACCTATCCGACCCCTCTTTCACCGAGCTATGCTCAACGCCCGGACAGGGCTGGCGTTTCAGGAGCTCGGCCAGACCAGACATTAGTCGTTCGTGCTGCCGTTAAGAGTCCCCAACGGACAGGGGAATCAAGAAGCCACCGGACTTCAAGGCGATAATGCTCCCACGATAAAGGCCATGAATGCCCACGTTGAGGACGTAACTCCCGCCGGAGACCCCTCAGCTTACAGGACTCCTGAAGGCGACATACTATTTAAACCAGGGCTACCCTCCGATGGAAAAAAAGGAGAAAAAGGGAGCCATTAAGGCACTCACACTCAAAACTCCTGAGCAATCCGCTTCACCCCTTTGGTGGAGAGGAATCTCGCGCACCAACTTTTCTCCTCCCCATCATTGCTTCCACCGCAGCTCTACTGACTTAGCCATCGGAGGGTTTTGCCCCAGGGAAACCCCCTGGGCCCTCTGATACGTTTCCCTGTCTTGCAGTTCATCTTCTGGTGATCCACAGCCCGCTCAGGACTCAGCGCGAGATTTTGCCTCTTCAGACGGCATTCCAGGACGCGAACAGGACGGGACGGATAACTGCTATCTCACACAGCTCGGCCTCACGCCGGACGGTCTCACACCGGGTGACACACTCAAATCCCACAAATGGAGAGAAGAGGAAAGGGAGGAATAAGGCAAACACCTTAGGCTAAGCTTTTCTCATTCATTCATATCATAACATCTCGTAACACACCTTAGCCTCTTTATATAGGAAAGAGAGCTATAACAATAGGACCTTCTAACTTCTACTAATTATACTTATACCCTAGCCTAACAAGACAAACCCACCAACCAATATTTAACTTGTGGGTTTTAATCAAATAAAATATAAAAATTACACACATGTTATTTTGAGTTAGACTAGCCTAATAAGACGAAAGAAAAAAAATACATGTAGGGATACATGTATACATACACACAAATACATATACTCAATACGCAATATACGACGTAGGCCGAGTCTTCAGGAAGGATCTCCGAGCCATAAGCTCGGTGTCGGGGCAGTGCGGCGTCGGCTCCGAGTAGTGGGCCCAGTAGTGGACCCGGTGTCCCACCAACCCTCCCGGGGCTGCTGGAACTCAACTCCGTTGAGTAAGGGGGGACACTGATGTGACACGACCCCTTAGACCTAGATTTGCAAGCAATCAAACTGAACGACGGACCCACTCAAGCGGGTTCACCCGCGTCGCGCACACTCGGGTCCGTAGGTGGACCGGTGATAGTGGTGAGGGTCCGAGGATGGTCTTCGCCTTTTCGGGGATTTGACTAGCTTGGGATGAACCCCTAAGGGCCTGGGATGCCCAATTCCGTGGGCGGCCAGCATGCCAAGGGCATGGGTTGTAGGGTCGCACTCTCAACTCACTCCGCGGTGGTCGCTCAAATCGATGATATTTTTGAGATCGGGCACTCACTCACCGACCGACAGCACTAAGAAGCATTACTAAACAAGCAAAGCAATTTCAGCAGAGTAGTGCAACCCGAAGCTCACCTGATCGGTGTGAATACATCGATCCGGACCGGAGACGAGGGCGAGCGGGGAAGCGTGGGCCACCCGAACGCTGCGTCGATGAAGCTTCCACCTGTTAAAATTAATTACATCCACTACTCCTCACACAGGAGGGTTGGACTAGGGGTGGGGAATTAGGTTTTACACACAAACACTACCTCCACGCAGGGAGGGGCGATAATCCGGCCAGGCGGGGAAGGGAGTTATGCTTGATTAGCGCCGATGAAGCACCCCGCCGAATCTGCCTAGGTCTGGGACAGCAGGACAGGGGGTCGGTGTAGTCATCGCTGTGCACTCCTCTGAACTCAGAATTCAACGAGACTGGTGCTGAAACGACGCTGACTGATCCAGGCACGTCTGTGAATTTTTGTGGGCAGTCCTGAAGTCGTCACCGGATGGGGCAGGCTCTGGAACAGGGCCCCTGCGCTCAGATTCGTACTGTTCCCAGGGTGCAGCAGCAGATGGATGTAGTCACCATTCGTACTGTTCCCACATGTCAAGTTGGAAACATAAGTGGTCCATATTCGGTTGTAATGGTCCACCTTCATTCATCATGGGTCTTAAGCATAGTAGAAGCATTCACGGATGTCCAGGACCCCCGGCATTTGATATACCCATGCGCAATAGATTCCCCTATGGATGCCCCGGCCCTCCGACCATTGTTATGAAGTCCATGCATGATAGGGCCACTTATGGCTGCCCTGGTCCACCTAAGTTCATCAAGGTCCACATGGCATCAAAGCATGATAGGTCAATTTATGGTTACCCCGGTCCACCTTTGCACACTATCCACTTTCACACCCACTCACCGCATCATAATGCATGGTATGAGTATACACGCAAGCAATTCTCGACGAGCAGTGAGGTTCACAAAGAGCAGACGAGCTCGCGAGCGTCACTTGGAATTCCAAGTAGGCGATCTGGTGATGATGACATTGGAGTGGCTCTACCCTAGGGTCACCTCCAATTCGAGGGCACGAGGACTTGGACCTTCCCAAGTTCCGAGTGGCTTTGGCAACCAAGCTAACGGGTTGGACTTACTAATGGGTTTTGGGATTCACCCCATTTCCCACGTGGCGGATCCGACACCCTATATGGGCACCGCGGTGGATCCTAGTGAGTGCCTCGAACCTATATCTTCCTTTGAGAGGGACACCCTCGGAGAGCCACCAAAAATCAGCCTGAGAGTCCGACGTGTGCACACGGAGGCAATACTAGGCAAGCAGGGTTCCATGGCCAGCAAGAGGGTGCGCCCGAGCCACCTCGAGAGGATGAAGGACCGTCACATGGTTGCGGACACAGGGTTGAGTTTGGAGATCATGGCTCGCCCGGAGCTGCCTTGGAAGACCGCCTCCCCGGTGGACCCATACTCGACGGAGTCGAGTTCTCCGCACCCCAGGGGTATGATGGGGACATCTCCGACCGTTCCACATTTTTTTGAGGTTCCTGATGATCACCAGCAGTACTACATCTTGTTCGCCAATTTATTTCGAGTCATATGATGTATTTTTCACTTTCTTATTTGAGTCTTATCATGTAATTTTCCTTTTAATTGAGTCAAGTACCTAGGTTAATAGGTCATTAGAGTGGTTAATGTGTCATTTGGGCCCAATTAGATGGGATAGGCCCAGGGAAGCCCCCACCCCCTTGGTTTCTTGTTAGTAGTCTAAAATTTAGGGACTTATGTTAAATTGTAGGAATCCTATAAATAGGACCCCACTCCCACCATTTGGAGCTAATGAAGTATTGATAAAAGTTTGTCAAAGCATTTGTACATCCCTCTCCCTCTCTCTCTAGCTCTATTTCTCTCTCTCTCTCTCTCTCTCTCTCTCTCTCTCTAAAGGGGGCGAACCCCATTCTCTCTCCTCCTCTCTCCAAATTTTGAAATTCACTCTCTCTCCTCCCTATTCACCTCTAATTAAGACCCCTCCCCCTTCCCCATACCTCTCATTTAATCCCCCTCCAACCCCTAGGTGGAATCCCCTTCTCCTAGGCACCTCTCCCTCTTCCCAAGCAACCTTTCCCCTTCCCCATACAACCTTTCATTTTCCCAAGGGAGAATCCCATCTCCCAAGCACCCATTCACATCCCCAAGACACCCCTTCCCATTTCCTAGACCAGAATTAAACCCTCCATTAACCACACATTCAAACCAAAGGAGAGATCTCTCCTCCCTCTCTCATTCCCAACCCAAATTCGCAGCTCCCCCTTCCTCCACTTGCTAGACCACCTCCCAGCCCCCTTTCTGCCCCTCCCACACCTTGTATCACCCCCTAACAGACCCCCACATAGTCAGGTGCTATCCCCACACCCATCCACCCCACTTCCCACCCCATCTACTCCGTCCCCCATCACCTTTCACCACCCTATCCATCTCAATTCGCAGGCAGTAGTTGGAGCTCAACTTGCAGAGGCTTCCCCGGAGTCGTCTGACGCCCTATGGAGGTACACCATACATTGCCGGAAAGGTCTACGAGTCTTCTTCGTAAGTGAGGTGGAATCGTCTCATTCCGACTTTGCTACAGTTCGTGGTGCCTGTTCTCGTCCAACTACGCAACAAGGACCAGAACCTGGACCTGAGCTACAGTGCATAAGCTCCCACGGCCACATCCTTCAACTTCTAGAGGCGCCACTTGGCTGAGAGCTGCATCCACAAGTCATCCACCACCACCAACAAGCGGCATCCCGTTCGGCATCAAGAAGTGTTCTTTCCAATTTTTCTCCCGCGGGTGTGCAGACAGTCCATTTGGGTCCTACCCCGACACTGCCTCACTCAACGGACCCCTCCTCACCACCCCGACATCCTCTGGTGCTGTTCTCAGTTTCTGCTCGAAGAATTCTCATCCACGGATGTCCTCGACTTAGTTTCGCCTCATTCAGACTTCGGGAGTGATTGTGGTACCTTCTACAAGCAGCTGCAATAATCTGGGCCAGCCTGAACCTGAACTCTGAGCACCTGTTCCGGGGTCCACTCTGACCAGAGGTGATGCTAGAACCGCCCACAAAAATTCACAGGTGTACCTGGGTCTGTCAGCGTCGTTACAGCGCCAGTCTTGTCAAGTTCTGAGTCCGGAGGAGCACACAGAGGCTGATACACCGATCCCCTATCCTGCTGCTCAAGACACGGGCAGATTCGATCGGGTGATCCGTCGGCGCGATTCGAGCGAATCTCCCCTCCCCGCCTGGCTAGCTTAACGCCCCTCCCTGCGTGGAGGTAGTGTTTGCATTGTACTATTGAAATCCCCACCCCAAGTCCACCCTCCTGTGTGAGGCGTAGTGGTTGTATAATTTAAACAGGGATCAAGCTTCATCGGCGCAGTGTGCGGGGAACCCACACTTCCCCGCTCGCCCTCGTCTCCGGCCGGGATCGGCGTCTTCACGCCGATCAGGTGAGCTCCTGGTTGCACTCCTCTTGGTCAGCACTTCTTGCTTAACTAGTATTGCTTCTTAGTGCCGTCGGTCGGTGAGTGAGTGCCCGATCTCAAAATATCATCAATTTGAGTGCCACCGCGGAGCGAGTTGTGAGAGAGCCACTACATCCCACGCCCTTGGCGTGCTGGCCGCCCATAGAATTGGGGCATCCCAGGCCTTTAGGGGTTCAATCTCAAGTGAGCCAAACCCTGGAACAGCGAGGTCCCATCCCGGACCCTCTCCACCATCGTCGAGTTGCCTACGGGCACGAGTGTGCGCTACACGGGTGAGTCCGCTTGAGTGGGTTCGCCGATCGGTTCGATTGCTTGCAAATCTAGGTCCAAGGTGCATTGGTCAAGTGGCTGCCACCCCCAAGGGGTTTGTGTCACATCAGACACTGTTGTGGTAGTGCTCCAGTAGATCTGGATCGAGGCGCTGGAGATCTTCCCGGCTGATCTAGGAATCATCAGAAGGCGGACGGTCGCGCCAGCGGACAAGGTAGCGCTGGTACACCCTGCTCCGTGTAGTGGTCACCTGCTCATCCAGTATCCTCTCAATGTGCTCGCGCGGTACTCTCGAGGCTGTGGGACGCACAGGGGTGGGCTCACTCTCAATGGGAGGAGAAGGCTCGAAAGGGTCACTAGGAATCGCTGTGGGTTCCTTGTAGGCCACTAGGTCTGCCACATTAAAAGTCGAGCTAATCCCATATTCGGGAGGTAAGTCCACAACATAAGCATTGGAGCCAATCTTCCGCAGAATTGGGAAGGGTCCATCACTACGGGCTTGCAACTTTTTAATGACTCCCGAAGGGAGTCGTTCGGGTCGAACCCGTACCATAACCATGTCACCTTCTTAGAATTCATGGTGACATCTATGCGAATCAGCCAATTTTTTAAAAGTCTCATTACTGAGATTTATCTGCTTACTAATCGACTCATGCAGACTTTTGACATGTTGTGCAAATTCCTCAGCTGATTTGGACGTTCTAGACTCGAGAGGAAGGGGAATGAGATCCACAGGTTTCCTAGGTTTGTAGCCATGCATGACCTCAAATGGACTCATACCTATGGACCTATTGACGGAGCTGTTGTATGCAAATTCGGCTCTGGGTAAAAGAAGATCCCAAGTGCCAGAATGTTCCCCTACAAGACATCTCAACAGATTGCCTAAGCTTCTATTGACGACCTTAGTTTACCCATCAGTTTGTGGGTGATAGGCAGTGGAAAACTTCAGTTTGGTGTCAACTAGGTGCCAAAGTGTCTTCCAAAAATAGCTAGTGAACCAGACATCCCGGTCAGACACGATGGTTTGGGGGAGACCATGTAGACGCACGACTTCATCAAAGAACAAATGGGCTACTCTAGATGCATCAAATGTTTTGGAACATGTAATAAAGTGGGCCATCTTAGAGAACCTATCAACGACAACAAAGATGGAATCATGCTTATGAGCAGTGCGTGGTAACCCAAGGATAAAATCCATGCTCACATCAACCCATGGTCGATCAGGGATGGGGAGAGGAGTGTAGAGACCAGTGTTCTGTTTGACATATTTGGCCATTGTGCATGTCCTACACTGGGCTACAATCTTGGCCACATCTCTCTTCAGGCCAGACCAATAGAAGTGCTCCTCCATAGAATGGATGGTCTTGTTGCGGCCAAAGTGACCAGCAAGATCGCCAGCATGCATTT
Source organism: Amorphophallus konjac (assembly GCA_022559845.1). Classification (NCBI taxonomy): domain Eukaryota; kingdom Viridiplantae; phylum Streptophyta; class Magnoliopsida; order Alismatales; family Araceae; genus Amorphophallus; species Amorphophallus konjac. The sequence continues at coordinate 310,860,305 of CM040119.1, read as the reverse complement.
CCCAAATCAGGAAGTCCCGAACAGAAGTCCTCGGGACACAGAGTTGCTTCCCTCGAAATAGAAAACCATCCTGGAGTAGATAGTAAAAAAAGTCTGTCGAGGTTCCAGCGAACAGAGCAGAGTAGGCAGGGCCAAAATCAGGACACTCTCCATAGAGTTCCTTCATGCGGTCAAATCCGGTGACCTCTACCCGAACAGTGGAAAGAAGGGAGACCCTTCGACTCAAGGCGTCGGCCACCTTATTGTCCTTTCTAGCCTTATGTTTTAGGACAAAGGTGAAGGACTGGAGGAATTCTACCTACCGACCATGCCTTGGGTTTAAGCCCTTCTGAGAGCTAAGGAAATTCAAAGTCTCGTGGTCTAAGTATAAGACAAACTCTTGTGGTAAGAGATAGTGTCTCCAGTGTTTGAGGGCTTGAACCACGGCATAAAACTCCTTATCATATGTGGAGTATCGAAGCTTTGCATCAGAAAGCTTCTCACTGAAATAAGCCACAGGGTGGCTCTCCTGGCTAAGCACTCCACCTATTCCTACGCCAGATGCATCACATGAAACCTCAAAGACTTTGGAAAAGTCTGGTAGGCGGAGGACAGGGGCTTTGGTCATAAGCTCCTTTATGGCAAGAAAAGCCTGGGAGGCGGCTTTGGTCCACTCAAAATTCCCCTTACAGATGCAATCCGTAATGGGTGCCATGATGGTGCTAAAACCCTGAATGAAGCGTCTGTAGAAGGTGGCTAGCCCGTGGAAACTACGAACGTCATGGACATTCTGGGGCTCCGGCCAGTCTACTATAGCTCAGACCTTTGATGGGTCCACAGACACTCCTTGACTAGAAACCACAAATCCAAGGAAAGTGACCCGGTCTGTCATGAATTCACATTTCTTGAGATTAGCGAACAGGGTTTCTCTCCTCAAAGTCTCGCAGACTTCCCTCAAATGATGGATGTGGTCTTGAGGGTTGTGGCTATAGATGAGAATGTCATCGAAGTAGATGACAACAAAGCGACCAATGAGGGGTCGAAGGATCTCCGTCATAAGCCGCATGAATGTGCTGGGGGCATTGGATAGCCCGAATGGCATGACGAGCCACTCATATAGACCTTCTTTGGGTTTGAAGGCTGTCTTCCACTCGTCCCCTGGTCGAATCTGGACCTGGTGGTAGCCACTTTTCAAGTCAATCTTGGAAAAGATAGTGGCTCCACTCATCATGTCAAGTATGTCATCAAGACGGGGAATGGGATACCTATACTTGACAGTGATCTTATTGATGGCGCGGCTGTCAACACACATCCGCCAGGTGCCATCCTTCTCGGGTGTGAGCAAGGCAGGGACAGCACATGGGCTCTTGCTCACCCTGAGGAAACCTTTTTGGATAAGGTCCTCGACAATCCTTTGGATCTCAGCATGCTCCTTCGGGTTCAATCGGTAATGGGGAAGGTTGGGTAGGGTGGACCCAGGGACAAGATCAATAGCGTGTTGAATGTCACGCATGGGAGGGAGTCTAGAGGGCAAATCCTCTGGGAAAATGTCTGGGAAGTCCTGCAGAATTGCCTGGACCTCGGGTGGGACTGAGACTCGAGACTCCTCGGGGGTGATAGTGACAATAACAGCCCAGACAGGGGCACCTTCGGCAACCTCCCTATTCAGATCACGGACACCTATGAAGTTAAGGTGCCTAATCGGGTCATGGTCAACCTTAGGGGCCTTAGGGATGGATATGACAGGTGTAGGAGAGGAGGGCTTCCCTTTGGTGGGGGTTGGGGCATTCTCCTGAATTTTGGGGGATGCAGCGGGTGTGGAGGTAGGACTCTTTCCCGTGGCCACCTTTGGGGGTGTTGGGAGCAACTGAATCCTCTTCCCATTGTGGGAGAAGGAACACTCATTAGACCGACCGAATATAGTAAGGTCTACATCGTAGATCCATGGCCGTCCTAGGATGATGCTCCCGACCTTCATAGACACTACATCGCATAGGATTTGTCCTTGGTAGGACTGGAACTGGATGGGAATGACACATGTAGTGGTGACTGGGATAGACGTGTCGTCAACCCAAACCACATTGTATGGCCTCGGATGAGGATGGGTAGGTAGACCTAGACGGGATACAAAGTCTGAAGAGACTGCATTGATACAGCTCCCGTTGTCAAAGATCACCTTGCAGGGTTGAGTTTTGACCATGATGTAGGTTTGGAAGATGGAGGTTCGACGCCAGTCGTCCTCCTGTGGGTGTGCGAGGATGTAGTGAACTACACCTAGTCTTCCCTGGTTTGAACTTTCGGTAATTTCCCCCACTTGCATGTACTCGACATGCGTTCTATCATACCCTGCATCTAATTCCTCAAACTGGGCAACGAGATCAGGGTCAGGTTCATATCTCTCAAGGGTTTCTCCTTCCTGAGGTGGAAGCTCTATAGATTGGGGGTCGGTGATGACCAAGGCTCGGGTGGGGCAATTGGTGACAATATGCCCCAAGTTATGACACCTGAAGCAGCGGACTCCCGAGATAGGGGCTGGTTGGGAGGTGCTAGGGACGACTCCCTTTCCCTTGTCATCTCTCCTCTCAACTGGTGGAGTATACTCCAGCCTAGGCACAGCAGCGGGTGCAGGTAAAGGGTTCCTTGGGAAAAGAGCAGTAGGGGCAACGGTTCTAAGAGGGGTAGCAGTGGGGACGTAGGAGGTGGAGGGGCCAGCTCTCTCAGTATAGCGGACTATGGGGTTTCGGGGTTCGGGTTGGCGGTAGATGGGAACCCGAGGTGGGACCACCCTTTGAAACTGCTCAACATCTCGTGCAACCTGGTAGGCGTGCTCGAGGGTGTTAACCTCCCGCAAGAATAATTCCCGCTGAATACTCTCGTGTAGGCCATCCCTAAACCGTGAGAGGGTGACGAAGGCATCCTCCATGACTCGGCTCCGAAGGAAGAAGTCATCAAATTTGGCGATGTACTCGTCCACGGACTTTTCATCTTGGGTGAGTTTCTACCATTGGTCTAAAAGACGCTGATGGTAGGAAGGTGGCAGATACTTCTCCCTCAATTTCTCCTTCATTTCTTCCCACGTGCTAATAGGCTCCTCTCGTCTCCGTGCTAGGAGATTCTCAACATTACACCAGTAGGTCTTGGCTTGACCTAGGAGTTTCATTTTGGCAAACCTCACCCTGGTGGCAGGGGTCATGTGGCGATGCCAATCAAAATATTGGTCCATCTCGGTCTCTCACTCAAGGTATGTAGCGGGGTTGAGGGACCCATCAAAACTTGGAGCGTCAATCTTGACGTTCCGTAGGATGATATCTTTATCGTCGTGGTCTCTCTCTCGAGGCGTACGGGCCTCTTGCTCTCTACCTTGGGGAGCCTGATTCGGGCGGGCTTGCTCCCTCTCCTCCCTAGGATTGGCTACGGGATTGCCGTGGCCATTTACTCTTCCTTCCTCTCCCTTCAGTCGATCCTCTAAGGCTCGGATCATCTCATCTAGCTCGGCTCGAAGTTGGCCTATGGATTCTTCAAAATGGGTTAGAAGATTATGCTCGAGCTGAGCTAACATAGCACTCACGCTCTTCTGATCCATGTGGGATTGTAGAGTTGAAGGGCGCTCTAGACGGCCAGATGAATTCCTAAACCAACGTGGCATGCACGCCCTTGGACCTAGATGATGCAGTCCTGGGACCGATAATTAGCAAGCTATAGAACCAAATTTTGTTGGCTAATTGGCAAAGGGCCAATTTGAAGGGACCGGTCAGGGAGAGTTGCCCGCCCGTAGGCGAAGTAGTTGTGGAACTACCTCCTGACAATTAGGGTGCCCTAATGTGACAGTCTAGGGCCTAAGGATGGGTACATATAAGCTCTCGCTTTCCGTCCACAGCGATGCACTTAGGAGACTGGGTGCATGGATCGGGCTCTCTCTCACTTCACGCGGCAATTGAAAAGATACTAAATGAGTAAGTGAGGGGAGCACGTACCTAGCTGACTGAAAAGTCTAGCTCCGACCGGAGACGAAGACGAGCGGGGACGTGCGTGCCCGCACGGCGTCGACGAAGCTTGAGCGGTTACAAAGCATTCACTCCACGCAGGGAGGATTTAATTATTACAGACCACTCAAAATTTCCCGCGTAGGGGAACAAATCAATCTCAAATATTCTCCGCGCAGGGAGACTTAGGGTGTAACGACCCGAGAATCCGATTACCGGGAAGGCCCGATAACCCGAGACTCGCACCGCCACCCACGAGCCCGAAGACTCGGAAGGGTTAAAAGGATGGTGTGGAAACTACACAAGCATCACAAATAATTGCAGAAATTAAACAGTTATGATATTAAGCAGGAAATGAATTAACATTTTACATGGTCCACAATAAAATAACAACAACAGCAACAGTAGTCCACGACTAGTACAGTGACAAGAAAGAAAAGTACAGCTACACGGGGCATCCCCCGGCTCTGACCTCTGGCACTACCTCTGGGCACCCGCACCACGCTTCCGCTGCGCTCCTGACACGCTCCCCGAAGGTGGCGCCTCACCTGAAACACGGTGAAAACACGCAGGGAATGAGTCTCGGAACAAGACTCAGTAGGGATCACTCGAACCCTACCTCGAAAAACGAGAAACCACTACCCTAGCGGTAGGAAGGTACCTCGGAAAGGAAAGCCCTGTACTCTACAGAACTAGACCCTAACGGCACGCAAACCGACACACGTGCCACGGTACGAGAAGACCGAAACTCAACGGTCGAACCGTCAAAACCCGAAGGTCGGAAACACACGACTGACAGTCTGACACTCCGTACTCGACAGGAGTACCACCCACTAGAAGCACAGCCGGTAGCGTCCCCTGACGTCTTACACCGCACCGCAGGTGAACCGCCTGACATGGTAGGTCCTACCCGAGGCGCAAACACCGTACAAGTAACCACAACAAGTGACTAGCTGGGGTCACGCCCGTCGACGTGGGTCCAACCGCCCCCAACCACGTGTGCACACACAGACCGCGCGTCCCTGGTCTGGCCCTCTGACCGGTTTTCCCCTCAGCCGGACTCTGGCTGCAAGACGTGGGGCCCAACGGTAACCGGTCCACAAACCGTCTCTAAAGGTCAGCCCGTACACCACTCCCTGGTGCGACTAGCACACGCGTACTAGTAGGCTACGACTAGTGGAGGGTCACTGAAGGAGTAGACTCTCAAGTTACGGAAAACAACGCCCAAGCCCGACAACGTGTGGGAATCACCCCACGCACTAGTCCCGTCGCACGGAGACCACGGTCGGAGAAAAGCGAGGTTGCCACCCTCATGGGGCAACACAGGAAGTGGCGGTCTACCCTCAGACCGTCACTGCAAAATGGCGGTCCACTCTAGGGCCGTCACTTGGAAATAGCGGTCTAAGGCGGACCGTCACACGGCCAGGGGGTAGGGGGAAGCGACGCGCCTACCCTAGTGCGTCGCTTGGAAGCGGCGCACCTAGGCCAGGGCGTCACATGGCACCCCACACCCACGAAAACCACAGGGAAAGTAACGCGCTTACCCTGGCGCGTCGCTTGCAAGCAACGCGTCGGGCTCAGTGCGTTACTCGCATGTGACGCGCCTAGACCAGCGCGTCGCATGGCCCTCACGCTCGGGATGGAAAGGGAAGTGACGCGCCTGCCCCAGCGCGTCGCTTGTAAGTAACGCGCTGGGCCCAGTGCGTCGCTTGGCCCATCCACATGGGGACAACAGGAAGTAACGCTCCTGCCCCAGTGCGTTACACGCATGTAACGCGCCTATCTCGGTGCGTTACATGGCCTGACCCCCAACGGTCAAAACCCAACGGTCGAAAGCATGTGACGGCCCAGCCCAGGGGCGTCACTAACAAACGGCGGCCAGTCGCAGGACCGTTACAGCCCTCGACCCCAAAGGCCAACACCCAGGGAAGTAACGCACCCCTCTAGGGGCGTTACAAGCATGTGACGGTCACTGGAGTGACCGTCGCTTGCCCCAGAGCACGCTACGGCGGGAAAACCCCAAAAACACCAACCACGCCCCCGTACCTCCACCGGAGAGGGGGAAAACAAGGGGGAAGACCCCTGGGGACCCCTAGCATGCATCTAAGCCACCAAAACATAGAATCATGGGCTAAAACCATAGATCGGGCGGCTCACCCCAAAACATGGAAAAACCCCAAAAACGCCCAAACATGCCTCTCTCGGCCTCCCCGCGGCCTACAAACCACGGAAAAGAACGGCGAAGAGCTAGGGAACGTCACCCTACCTCAATGGAGCGAATGCTCCGCCGGATCGTCCACGAATCGCGAAGAACGCTTGAAAACCCTCGTTCTTCCTTAAGCTTCCCACGCTCGCCGCACGCCCCCACGATCGCCTCGCCGCCGCCCACGTCACCGCGCCGTCGCCCCGCCGCCGTCTGCAGCCGGAGGGGAGCTCGCCGTGGCCAACCGGGAGGAAGAGAGGGAGAGGGAGGGAGACACGGTGGAGGAGGAAGGAGGAAGAAGAAGAGAGGAAGAAGAAGATGGTGGGGGAGAGAGAAAAGAAAAAGGGTTTTATAGAAAAACCCGGAAAATCCGTAAAATTCCAAAAATTAGGAAATCACACCCCCGCGATCCTCGGAACGCACCGATCGCAACGGTACCACTCGTGTCCGTGTGAACAGCCCGGTTCACCCGCAACGAGCGTCCGAAGAGAAAAGCCGAAACACACACCGGGAATCGGAAAACACACGCGGAAAAAGCCGCGGAACGCCTCCGGGCCTCCGAAACGACTCCGGATCGCGCCGATCCGAACACGAAAGATGTCCGAAACGAAATTTCGGACACAACGGAGCCGGACACTCCGAAAACTAGATCCGGGACCCATGAAGAAGGATCCGAAAGGTCCGGGATATTACAGCCCTCCCCCCTTAAGGAATTTCGTCCTCGAAATTGAGAACAACCCAAGGGGAAAGAAGAGGAAGACTCACTCAAACAGGTACGGGAACTGCTGACGCATCTCGTCCTCACGTTCCCACGAAGCCTCACCACCAGAGTGTCGTTGCCACACGACCTTCACCAAGGGAATAACCTTGTTCCGCAGGCGCTGCTCTCGCCTATCCTCCACGCGGATCGGAAACTCTGGGAGAGAAAGATCTGGAGTCACCTCAGGCCAAACGGAAAACTCGAGCACATGAGAGTCATCGGGCATATACTTCCGCAACATAGAGACGTGGAACACGTCATGCACCGACGCCAACTCAGAGGGTAACTGCAACCGGTAAGCAACCTCACCGATGCGTTCCACAATCGCGAAAGGACCAATATAGCGGGGACTCAGCTTCCCACGCCGTCCAAACCGCATCACCCCCTTCATCGGAGAAACTCTCAAGAACACATGATCGCCCACGGCGAACTCGAGGGGCTGCCGCCTACGGTCAGCATAGCTCTTCTGCCGACTCTGGGCCGCCAACATGTTCTGACGAACCAGGTGCACAACATCCACACATTGCTGCACCAATTCCGGTCCCGTCAAAACACGCTCACCCACCTCAAACCAATCAAGTGGAGTCCGACAAGGACGCCCATACAATGCCTCATAAGGAGCCATGCCGATGCTCGAATGAAAGCTGTTGTTATAGGCAAACTCCACCAACGGTAGGTGATGAATCCAACTCCCCTGCCACTCCAGGCAGCAGGATCTCAGCATGTCCTCCAAAGTCTGAATGGTCCTCTCAGACTGACCATCTGACTGTGGATGATACGCCGAGCTAAATGCCAACTCCGTGCCAAGAGCTCGCTGGAAACTCCTCCAGAATCCAGAAGTGAAGCGCGGATCCCGATCCGACACGATCGAAATGGGAACCCCATGCAACGGCACGATCCGCTCCACATAAAGACGAGCCAACTTAGGCACGCTCCAGCTGACTTTGACCGGTAGCAACCGCGTCACCTTCGTCAGCCGATCCACCAGCAACCAAATACTGTCCTGCCCAGTCGGGGTTCTGGGCAACCCCACCACAAAATCCGTGGTCACATGGTCCCACTTCCAAGCAGGAACATCCAAGGGCTGGAGAGTACCGCCTGGTCGCTGATGCTCTGCCTTCACTTGCTGACAGATCAGGCACCTGGCCACAAACTCGGCCACATCTCTCTTCATGCCAGGCCACCAGAACTGCCTCCGCAAGTTCCGATACATCTTCGTCGCACCCGGGTGCACAGTGTACCTGCTCCCATGAGCCTCACGTAACACCGCAGGACGAACCTGCTCCTCCGCTGGGACGTACAGCCTGCCACGAAACCTCGCAGCACCGTCCTCGCCGAGCTCCACATCAGCCATCGCAAGAATCCGGGGCAACTCAGGGTCCGCATGCTGAGCCTCTGTCACCTGACGACGAATAGCAGGAGTGACAGTCAGACTCGCAAGCACTGCCAACCCTGGCTCCTGGGGAATCTTGAGCCTGAAAGATACTTCGGGCACCTGTTCCCAGAGCCTCCACTTCCTCAGCATCAAGGTACTGACCGCAACCTTCCTACTCAAGGCATCGGCGACGACATTCATCCTGCCCGGCTGATAAGACAGGGTGAAGTCATAGTCCTTCATGAACTCCATCCAACGCCTTTGTCTGAGGTTCAGATCTCTCTGCGAGAACACATACCTCAAACTCTGATGGTCAGTGAACACCTCGAACTTCTCACCGTACAGATAATGCCTCCAGATCTTCAGCGCGAAGATCACTGCCGCCAACTCAAGGTCATGGGTAGGGTAGTTCTCCTCATGGGGCTTTAGCTGCCGAGATGCATAAGCCACCACTCTACCATGCTGCATCAGAACAGCACCCAATCCGACGCCGGAAGCATCTGTACACACCACAAAACCTCCCGATCCAGAAGGCAAAACCAACACCGGAGCCGAGGTGAGCAATCTCTTCAGTTCCCTAAAGCTCTGCTCACACTCCTCGGACCAGACGAAAGGCACATCCTTCCGCGTGAGCCTCGTCATCGGGGTCGCAATGCGGGAAAAATCCTGGATAAACCGGCGATAATAACCCGCAAGCCCCAAGAAACTCCGGATCTCCGTCACCGACCTCGGCCTCGGCCATTGCATCACAGCCTCGACCTTGGCGGGATCCACGGAAATGCCATCACCAGAAATCACGTGCCCCAGAAAGTGCACCTCACTGAGCCAAAACTCGCACTTGCTGAGCTTCGCATACAACTGGTGATCTCGCAACGTCTGCAGCACCACACCCAAATGGTACGCATGCTCCTCAGCAGACCGCGAATAAACAAGGATGTCATCCACGAAAATGACCACGAACTGGTCCAAATACGGGTGGAACACCCTCTGCATCAAGTCCATGAAGGCTGCTGGGGCATTGGTGAGCCCAAACGGCATCACCAGAAACTCATAATGCCCGTACCTCGTACTGAACGCAGTCTTCTCCACATCGGACTCGCGAATTCTCAGGTGATAGTAACCGGACCGCAAATCAATCCGCGAGAACACTCGCGCGGACTGCAGCTGGTCGAACAAGTCATCAATCCGCGGCAATGGATACTTGTTCTTAATGGTCACTTCATTCAGCTGTCGATAGTCAATGCACAACCGCAGACTACCGTCCTTCTTCTTCACAAACAACACGGGCGCACCCCAAGGGGAAAAGCTCGGACGAATGTACCCCTTGGCCAACAGTTCCTGCAACTGCGCCCTCAACTCCCTCAACTCCGCGGGGGCCATACGGTAGGGAGCCTTCGCCAAAGGTCCCGTACCAGGTACAACCTCGATCACGAAATCGATCTCCCGCTGGGGAGGTAATCCAGGCAACTCCTCAGGAAAAACATCGGGAAACTCGCACACCACCGCAATGTCCTCGACATTCGGCTCCATCCGGTCAGACACAACCACAGACGCGAGAAAACCCTGACAACCTGAATCAAGCAATCGACGGGCTCGAATAGCAGAGATAAGAAATCGAGAAGAGGCGGAACGGATACCTTGGAAATAGAAGGTCCTCTTGCTCGGATGTTGGAAGTAGACCCTCTTCATCCCACAATCCACCACCGCTCTATGAGTCTCGAGCCAATCCATGCCTAGAATCACGTCGTAATCCCGAAGCTGCAACGCATACAACCTGCCTGGCATACTCCGCCCATCGATCCACACCGGAACCTGGTCGAAGCAATACGGAGTGACCATAAAGTCACCCGAAGGCAACTCCACAGCCAAATCACAGGACAACTGGGTCACCGGCTCCTCGACGCTCGACGCGAAATCCTCCGAAATGAACGAATGAGACGCGCCAGAATCAAATAAAACCCGAGCCGCACAACCCAAAATCTGAACGGTACCTTCCACGAGCTGCGACGCCATTGCCTCTGCCCTGGTCAAGTGCGTGATCTGGCCACGAGCTCTCTGCCTGCCTCCCACACTAGCTGACCTGGGTAGCGGCGGATACTGTCCCTGCTGCTGCTGCTGCTGGGAAACCTGCTGCTGCGGCGGCCTCTGAGGACAGTCACGCGCCATGTGCCCTGGCTGGTCACACCGAAAACAGATGATCGGCGCCGTGCACTGCCTGCCTGGGTGGGTCCCACTACACCGTGGACAAGGTCCTCGCGATCCACCCACCGATCCCTGTCGCTGCAAAGGAAACGGCTGCTGCACACTGCCCGATGAAGCCTGCCCCTGATCCCTGGACTTCTTCTTGCCGAACCCTCTCTTGAAGAACTTTTTGACCTTCGTGCCAAAGGACGCAGATCCTATCACCGAAGCTGCCGATGCCGGTACTCCTGAACCACCCGACGCAGACTGAAAGAAACCCTGCTGCTGAGTAGCCGACTGCTGGCTGCGACCTGACACAGACTGCCCCTGGCTGATCGGTCCTCGAGTCCTCTGCATATCCATCTCCAAGGAAATCGCAACACGAGACGCCGTCTCGAGATCAGTGGCCCCATTCGCGATCAGATGGTGCCTCAGCTCCAGCCTCAAGCCCTGCACAAACTGCGTCCTCCTCACCCTCTCATGCTCCATGATATGAGGTGCGTACCGACCCAGCTCGACAAATCGGGCCCTGTACTGCAACACGGACATGTCACCCTGCACCAGCTCCAGAAACTCCCGCATCCGCTGCGTAGCAACAATATCTGGACAGTACGTACGCTCGAAAGCACTGACAAAGTCATCCCACTCGATCTGCTCAAGCGGACGAAGCTGAAAGGACGTCTTCCACTCGGAAGACCACCACCTCCGAGCCGTACCCTGCAACTGGTTGTAGGCCAACACCACTCTGTCCTCGACAGCACTCTTCGCAGAACTGAACACCCGCTCCATCTCATCAAGCCAATCACGAGCCGCATCAGGGTCTGCCTGGCCGCTAAAGTAAGGTGGATGGAACTGCATGAAATCCCTCACTGCTCGGCCTGGCCCACCCCTGACTGACGAGCCCTCACCGGCCTCTCCGCCGAACTGCTGAGCCATGAGATGGTACATGCCACGGAGAAAACCCTCGGCCCCCGGAGCCCTCGCAGCATCCGCGGCCTCGGTAGCTCCCGGAACTCTGCTATGCTCCTCCTGGTCCCTCTGGACCCCCTGCTGGATCTCCTGACCTCCAGCCGACTGCCCCTGCTGAGAGCGAGAACTCCTCCTCGGCGCCATCCTCGCTCCTGAAGCACAAGACAGAAAACTCAGAAACGGAAGGTCAGAATAAAACACGCGGTGCCCCATGCCAGCGTCACATGTACATCATCGTTGTGGACTAGTGGACCAATACAATTACCTATGATTCCCATGTAATTCCACAACCGCGCTCTGATACCAGCTGTAACGACCCGAGAATCCGATTACCGGGAAGGCCCGATAACCCGAGACTCGCACCGCCACCCACGAGCCCGAAGACTCGGAAGGGTTAAAAGGATGGTGTGGAAACTACACAAGCATCACAAATAATTGCAGAAATTAAACAGTTATGATATTAAGCAGGAAATGAATTAACATTTTACATGGTCCACAATAAAATAACAACAACAGCAACAGTAGTCCACGACTAGTACAGTGACAAGAAAGAAAAGTACAGCTACACGGGGCATCCCCCGGCTCTGACCTCTGGCACTACCTCTGGGCACCCGCACCACGCTTCCGCTGCGCTCCTGACACGCTCCCCGAAGGTGGCGCCTCACCTGAAACACGGTGAAAACACGCAGGGAATGAGTCTCGGAACAAGACTCAGTAGGGATCACTCGAACCCTACCTCGAAAAACGAGAAACCACTACCCTAGCGGTAGGAAGGTACCTCGGAAAGGAAAGCCCTGTACTCTACAGAACTAGACCCTAACGGCACGCAAACCGACACACGTGCCACGGTACGAGAAGACCGAAACTCAACGGTCGAACCGTCAAAACCCGAAGGTCGGAAACACACGACTGACAGTCTGACACTCCGTACTCGACAGGAGTACCACCCACTAGAAGCACAGCCGGTAGCGTCCCCTGACGTCTTACACCGCACCGCAGGTGAACCGCCTGACATGGTAGGTCCTACCCGAGGCGCAAACACCGTACAAGTAACCACAACAAGTGACTAGCTGGGGTCACGCCCGTCGACGTGGGTCCAACCGCCCCCAACCACGTGTGCACACACAGACCGCGCGTCCCTGGTCTGGCCCTCTGACCGGTTTTCCCCTCAGCCGGGCTCTGGCTGCAAGACGTGGGGCCCAACGGTAACCGGTCCACAAACCGTCTCTAAAGGTCAGCCCGTACACCACTCCCTGGTGCGACTAGCACACGCGTACTAGTAGGCTACGACTAGTGGAGGGTCACTGAAGGAGTAGACTCTCAAGTTACGGAAAACAACGCCCAAGCCCGACAACGTGTGGGAATCACCCCACGCACTAGTCCCGTCGCACGGAGACCACGGTCGGAGAAAAGCGAGGTTGCCACCCTCATGGGGCAACACAGGAAGTGGCGGTCTACCCTCAGACCGTCACTGCAAAATGGCGGTCCACTCTAGGGCCGTCACTTGGAAATAGCGGTCTAAGGCGGACCGTCACACGGCCAGGGGGTAGGGGGAAGCGACGCGCCTACCCTAGTGCGTCGCTTGGAAGCGGCGCACCTAGGCCAGGGCGTCACATGGCACCCCACACCCACGAAAACCACAGGGAAAGTAACGCGCTTACCCTGGCGCGTCGCTTGCAAGCAACGCGTCGGGCTCAGTGCGTTACTCGCATGTGACGCGCCTAGACCAGCGCGTCGCATGGCCCTCACGCTCGGGATGGAAAGGGAAGTGACGCGCCTGCCCCAGCGCGTCGCTTGTAAGTAACGCGCTGGGCCCAGTGCGTCGCTTGGCCCATCCACATGGGGACAACAGGAAGTAACGCTCCTGCCCCAGTGCGTTACACGCATGTAACGCGCCTATCTCGGTGCGTTACATGGCCTGACCCCCAACGGTCAAAACCCAACGGTCGAAAGCATGTGACGGCCCAGCCCAGGGGCGTCACTAACAAACGGCGGCCAGTCGCAGGACCGTTACAGCCCTCGACCCCAAAGGCCAACACCCAGGGAAGTAACGCACCCCTCTAGGGGCGTTACAAGCATGTGACGGTCACTGGAGTGACCGTCGCTTGCCCCAGAGCACGCTACGGCGGGAAAACCCCAAAAACACCAACCACGCCCCCGTACCTCCACCGGAGAGGGGGAAAACAAGGGGGAAGACCCCTGGGGACCCCTAGCATGCATCTAAGCCACCAAAACATAGAATCATGGGCTAAAACCATAGATCGGGCGGCTCACCCCAAAACATGGAAAAACCCCAAAAACGCCCAAACATGCCTCTCTCGGCCTCCCCGCGGCCTACAAACCACGGAAAAGAACGGCGAAGAGCTAGGGAACGTCACCCTACCTCAATGGAGCGAATGCTCCGCCGGATCGTCCACGAATCGCGAAGAACGCTTGAAAACCCTCGTTCTTCCTTAAGCTTCCCACGCTCGCCGCACGCCCCCACGATCGCCTCGCCGCCGCCCACGTCACCGCGCCGTCGCCCCGCCGCCGTCTGCAGCCGGAGGGGAGCTCGCCGTGGCCAACCGGGAGGAAGAGAGGGAGAGGGAGGGAGACACGGTGGAGGAGGAAGGAGGAAGAAGAAGAGAGGAAGAAGAAGATGGTGGGGGAGAGAGAAAAGAAAAAGGGTTTTATAGAAAAACCCGAAAAATCCGTAAAATTCCAAAAATTAGGAAATCACACCCCCGCGATCCTCGGAACGCACCGATCGCAACGGTACCACTCGTGTCCGTGTGAACAGCCCGGTTCACCCGCAACGAGCGTCCGAAGAGAAAAGCCGAAACACACACCGGGAATCGGAAAACACACGCGGAAAAAGCCGCGGAACGCCTCCGGGCCTCCGAAACGACTCCGGATCGCGCCGATCCGAACACGAAAGATGTCCGAAACGAAATTTCGGACACAACGGAGCCGGACACTCCGAAAACTAGATCCGGGACCCATGAAGAAGGATCCGAAAGGTCCGGGATATTACATAGGGGCACTCACGTTCCGTAATTTACGGATCTTCTGTCGGCATCCGGGCAGCTCAGACACGGGTCGAGCCGTAGTGGTGGACTTGGGTGCCACAAAAAATAATAAGTTAATATATATATATAAGAGTATATATATCTTGAATTTATATATATATATTATATCCAACTTTTTTTAAACCACTTTTTTTATCAAATAATAAATATAGATATATATAATATTATATATATTCCACATATATATTATATATATTTAACATGTATATTTTTTTCAAATCTTATTTTTTAGACTTTTTTTTTCAAACTTCTCTTTTTTTTTCAACCTCCTTTTCTGATTTTTCAAACCTCCTGCGTGTCTCTCACGCGGCCGATGGTCAGCCAGGGCGGCGGCCCACGGGGGAGGGTGACCAGGCCGGCAGGCATGGGGGCCTGCTGGTGGGCGTTGTGGGCAGGCGACGGCGGGTGCGGCCGTGGCCTCGGGCAGATAGGCTCACGGGTCTGGCGCTTGCAGGCGCGGAGGCGGGGGCGCACGGGCGCGGCGAGGGGCTCACGGGCGGGCCTCGCAGCGGGCGGAGGGCGCGCGCGCGGCACGCTCGGGCGTGGCGCGGGCCTGGCCTGGACCAGCGGTGCGGGGCGCGGGCGGCCCGGGCGCGGGCGCATGCGCGCCTAGGCGCAGGGCGGCAGGTGGCTACCGGGCGGGGGCAGCCAGCGGTGGTGCGCGGCGGTGGGGAACAGGCCGTTGCGGCCGCGGCGGTTTGAAGGGGGGGCACGGGCGACGAGGCCGGCCCCCCTGCGAATGCGGTCTTCTCCTTTTTTTCGTTGTTTTCACTGCCTTCGAGAGAGAGCAGAGAGAGAGAGAGAGAGAGAGAGAGAGAGAGAACGGGAGGGAGTAAAAAAAACTTTTTTTTCCTTTTTTTCTTTTCCTCTCAACCAACAGAATTAGATGTCACGCCCGGAGCGCGGAAAATACCCGGAGACGCGTGACGAGTTTATATCAATCATGTCAATCAGAGTGGTCGTGTATTCGACACAAAGACAGAGATGCGCAAAATAGCAAGATAACCCAATCCTTTATTTCATAATGGATAGACTATTACAAATCCAATACACTGTTTAATAAAAAGGAAAAGAATACATATTTGACTCAAGAAACTATAGAAAAGACTAGATGACACTTGAGCAGCTCTATCACTTTCACTCTTGACCATTCCCATCCGATTGACTTCCATCGTCGTCGGACTTACCTGAAAAGTAAAAAGGGACAAACGGAATGAGCGAACGCTCAGTAGGAAATTATATCTCAAGTACTAGCAAGGGGTTTAAGTAATTACATCTTTCATGAATGCAATAAAGCTATGCATGCTCACATAAAACGACAAGATAGAGAGAATGTAATATCAAGGAATAAGATGAACTAATCATGAACTTTCAACAAGATACAAGTTTATTCAAGATATTCAAGCAAGTACGTTTAACAAGTCATGTCAAGAACTTTGGCTATCATGTATCAAGCAAGTAAATTACCCTTTTTTGGGCCACGCATTTCATGTCAAGTCAAGTACGATTCAAGTACAAGATATGAGTGTGGAATGTCCAATCAAGCAAGTCAAGTACTCGGTATAATGCCAGATACATTATCATTTTAACTCCCATGGGCACAAGTACTTTCGGGTGCTCCTCCCAGGACCAGATCGGGCCCTATATGCGCAGGCATTTATCATGTGTTTTGACATCCACTCTTGTTTATATAGCCAATTTTTGAATTTCAATAATCAAGCTTGTAGACATGTATGACAACTTTGACAGAATGGAGTCCAAAAATATGACAAAGGACATAGAATGGCGATAATAACGGTATAATCACGATATCGATAAAACTAGGTAGAATATGGTTCCCTTAACTTGGGTACCATGACAAATCAATATGGACATTCTTTATATAGAATTGAGGTCCACATGAACAGTATATCAAAGGTAAGATACCCTCATTCTTATCATAGAATTGAGGTTTACAAGAACGACATGATATGGCATGATATCATCATCCCATTAAGAATTTCTTATGATATACTCTTTGTATAATCATAAGGGCCGGTATACCATGTTTCTTTAGATTGACATGGCAAAGATCGTGTAATGGGTTTTTAGGGTACAACCAGCTAAGTCGACCTTGAGGGAATCCAAGGTACGAGGAGTCTTACGGAGGTCTCTATGACTAACTCGCTAGTCCAAAGGAACTGAATGTCCAATGGAGAGCTTGTATGTCAATGAGAGTTGAGTGTGATCGATGAAACAACATGAAACATGGGACTATACTCACGGAGTGGAGAATAGTGCCGATATATATATTATATAACATATGAAACCATCGGTTAACAGAAACAGTGGAAAATCAGTTTTACAGTAAAATAATGACTTAAGTAAGGTCGTTTATCAAGTAATTAACGCCTAACAGAAGGGCGTTTATATATGTTTCCATTTTGCAGAATTTTTAATAATTCAGTAATTTATCTAAAACGCGCCCTGGACAGGGGCGTTTCTTTGCAATGAGACGACTACAGCGGCAGGCGTCTTTTTATTTACAATATTTTACAGAACATATTTATTTTCAGAAATTATCAAAAACGCGCCCTTGGCAGGGGCGTTAATCATTAAATTCTTATTTTTACATAATATATTGTTCGGGATTTTAACAGAAACGTGCCCTAGTAAGGGGCATTTCTTTTCAATTCACGCCCTGTGATGGGGCGTTAACACATGGAAAACGACTTAGTCTAGGTCGTGAATTCAAGAAATACCAGGAATTTACATGATCAGCAAGATTTGCACGATAATCAAGGATAATAATCATATAGTCGTGACAGAAAAATTGGCAGGAATTCAGATGCAGTATATTAGATTTGATGTTTCATGGTTATTGACTTTTAACCGTTAACATTTATTGATTTCACGTAATTTCATGAAATTAACGCCTGTGTACAGGGCGTCAATTATGAAATTGACGACCTGGGCAGGGTCGTGTCTTGTAAATTAGCGCCCTTGACAGGGGCGTCTCTTTCAAAATATTGTAGAAACGTATTTAAAACTATAATAAACCATATGCATGTCATGCTTATATATATGTATATCTTGCATTAATTTTGTTTGGGCTACCATAACTTGAGAAAACCTACCTTATGATAATCTGAAGATTGAACCGTGAAAGTTTTGGGAAGAGGATCGATGCTCTGTTTATAACAGACTCTTAAGATGGCAGCTTACTGGCTGATGGCTTTGATGAAGAGGACGCAGAAGAAGAACCTTTGTTTCTTCAGGAAATCAAAAGATGCAGATCCTACAGAAGAAACCAATATTAATTTCTTCCTCGTGTCTGACCAGAAGGGGAAGGAAAAGAACAATACCTTGTTCTTTCTCGTATGCAGAACTCCCTTAACCTGTATTAGAGGAAAAGAAGATGATGAACCATTAGTTCTTCATGTAACCGAAGCAGAAAACATAATAAGAAGAACAGATGTTCTTCACGTACCGTAGCAGCAGTAGGTCGTCCAAATAGATTCTAGGGTTCGAGGGGCATGGGCTTTTATAGGATTTTGGGAATCCCATTAGGGCTAGAGTTTGATTGAGGGTAATATATCCCTATTAGAGTCCTTGCCCTAGTAAACACTTACTAGATTAACATAATCCTTCCCTGGATAAGCTCTGGGTTGAACGGTGCACGAATGGAATTAACGACTTTGGTTAGGTCGTCGATTCTTGAATTGACGGCCTGGTTAAAGTCGTTTCTTAATAAGCGCCTGGTATGAAGGCGTTCTTTGTTTTAAAACACGCCCAAGATAGGGGCGTTTCTTGGCCTTACCGTTTTTGGCGTTCAGCATTTGACGCCGTGTGGTCAGGGCGTCACTTCTTGAATAACGCCTTATCTAGAGACGTTTATAAATTAAATAGCGCCTTTATCCGAGGCGTTATTTTATATTGTTTTATTTATCTAATTATTTGATTTATTTTTAAAATCTTTATTATTATTAATATTTTATCAGGGTTGCTACACCCTCCCCCACTTGAAAAGAATTTGGTCCCAAAATTCAATTGCATAATATGTATATACGTGGAGAGTGTAGTTCATATACCTCTTAGAATAACTCGGGAAATCGTTTCTTCATAGATTCCTCGGTCTCCCATGTTGCTTCGTGTTCAGAATTATTATTCCATTGCACCTTAAGCATGGGAATAACCTTATTCCTTAGTGCTCGTATTTCATGATCTAAGATCTTCATAGGCTTCTGTTCATATGTGAGATCTTTCTTGATCACCAGATCTCCATGTTCAATAATGTGTGATGGATCGTGCACATACTTCTTCAACATAGATATGTGAAACACATTATGCACTTCGGACAATTGAGGAGGCAACGCGATGCGATAAGCAACCTCGCCAACTCTTTCGAGTATCTCAAAAGGTCCGATGAATCTTGGCATAAGCTTGCCCTTAACCCCAAATCTTCATATGCCACGTCCAGGTGATATCTTGAGAAATACATGATCTCCGATTTGGAATTCAAGATCTCTCCTTCTTGTGTCAGCATAAGCCTTTTGCCTTGTCTGAGCAATTTGTAATCTTTCTCTGATTTCTTGTATCTTCTCAGTTGTATCCCTTACCATGTCTGGGCCTAACAGTTGTTTCTCTCCAACTTCGTTCCAGCATAAGGGTGATCGGCAACTCCTTCCATATAAAGCTTCGAAAGGTGCCATTTGGATACTAGCTTGGTAGCTATTATTATATGCAAATTCCACTAGTGGCAAATGTTCATGCCAGCTTCCACCAAAGTCAAGGATGCAAGCTCTTAGCATATCCTCAACAACTTGATTAGCTCTCTCGGTCTGACCATCCGTTTGTGGGTGAGAAGCAGTACTAAAGTTGAGCCTTGTTCCCAACAAATGTTGTAATCCCTTCCAAAAATGAGAAGTGAAACGGGGATCTCTATCAGACACGATTGAGACAGGAATTCCATGTAACCTGACTATTTCCTTGATGTATAGTGCAGCCAGTACATCAATTGACCATCGGCTTTTTATTGGCAAGAAATTCGCCGATTTAGTCAATCGGTCAATGATAACCCAGATTCCATCATGTCCTCCTTTTGACTTTGATAAACCCATGATGAAGTCCATACCAATATCCTCCCACTTCCACTTAGGAATATCTAGAGGATGTAGTTTTCCAGCAGGCTTTTGGTGTTCCGCCTTGACCTGTTGGCATGTGAGACAGCGTGATACATAGTCCGCTATTTCTCTTTTCATGTTGGGCCACCAAAAGTTCCTCTTTACATCTTGGTACATTTTGGTTGATCCTGGATGAATAGTGTACCTTGATCTGTGAGCTTCATCTAAGATCTTCTTCTTTAATTCTGGACAATCTGGTATACAAATTCTATCTTTGAACAATAATCTTCCATCAGAAGTTAGTTGAAAATCAGATTATCCTTCTAATCTGCCTTTGATTTCCACTAATATAGGATCATCATCCTGAAGTGCTTGTATCTCAGAGAATAAGTCTGACTGTATGCTTACGTGCGATAATGTGACAAATTTGGATTCCGTGTCCAAGCTTATATTGAGCTCGGAGAATTGTTCAAGTAACCTCCATTCTTGTATCATACAATTGGCTATCATTGCTCTCGGCTTTCGACTAAGGGCATTAGCAACATCATTACCCTTTCCGGGATGGTATTGTATATTGAAGTCGAAGTCCTTGAGATATTCTAGCCAGCGTCTTTGTCTCATGTTTAGCTCCTTTTGTGAAAATAGATATTTGAGACTTTTGTGATCGGAGTATACAGTGAACTGTACTCCATAGAGATAGTGTCTCCATATCTTCAGTGCAAATACCACCGCGGCCAGTTCTAAGTCATGGACGGGGTAATTCTCCTCATGCTTCTTCAGTTGACGTGAAGAGTATGCTATGACCTTTCCTTGTTGCATTAGGACACATCCGAGGCCAATGCCAGAAGCATCTGTGTAGACCTCGAATTTCTCTCCTTCTATTGGTAGAGCTAAGACCGGAGCTGTAGTAAGATGATCCTTGAGAGTTTGGAAGCTTCTTTCACATTCCTCACTCCATTCATATCGGATCTCCTTGCGAGTTAACCTTGTAAGGGGCACGGCGATCTTGGAGAAGTCTTTGATGAATCGCTGATAATATCCTGCAAGACCTAAGAAACTTCTGATCTCGCTTGCATTAGTGGGTCTTTCCCAGTTTCTTACAGCTTCGACCTTTGACGGGTCTACTGATAATCCATCTTTTGAAATCACATGTCCTAGAAAAGCCACTTCTTCAAGCCAGAACTCGCACTTGCTGAGTTTTGCATATAATTGATTTGTCCTCAAGACTTGCAATGCAATCCTCAAATGCTCTTCATGTTCTTCCTTAGTCTTGGAATATATCAATATATCATCAATGAAGACTACTATGAATTGATCCAAGTAAGGCCTGAATATGCTATTCATTAACTACATAAAGGCAGCAGGGGCATTTGTTAGTCCAAAAGGCATAACAACAAATTCGTAATGGCCATACCTGCTTCTGAATGCAGTCTTATGAATGTCATCATCTTTGATCCTTAACTGATGATATCCCGATCTGAGGTCAATCTTCGAAAAATATTTGGATCCAGAAATTTGATCAAATAATTCATCGATTCTCGGTAGTGGATACTTGTTCTTGATAGTGAGATGATTCAACTGTCGATAGTCGATGCATAGTCTCATGGATCCATCCTTTTTCTTTACAAATAATACCGGTGCTCCCCACGGGGAAGTACTTGGTCTAATAAACCCTTTTCGAATTGATTCCATCAATTGCTCCTTCAACTCTTTGAGTTCAGCAGGGGACATTCTATATGGTGCCCTTGAAACAGGACCAGCACCAGGGACTAAGTCAATGGTGAAGGCCACTTCTCTTTGAGGGGATAATCCCGGTAAATCTTCCGGAAATACGTCTGAAAATTCTTGCACTACCTGAATGTCTTCTATCTTGGTTTCCTTAGCTTCTTTAACAGTGACAAAAGCAAGGAAGGATACACATCCCTTCCTGACGAGCTTGCTAGCTCGGAGGGCCGAGATAAGAGGGGAATTGCTCCAACTCTTGGAGCGAGTAAAGACTAATTCTGGAAAATCTTTGAAAGCAATTTGGCTATTGCGGCAATCAACCGTTGCCTGGTATTTGGATAACCAGTCCGCTCCCAGTATAACATCATACTCCTTTAGATCAAGGCATATGAGATCTATAGGTAAATTCCTACCTTGAACCATTACCTCACAGTTTTGGTAGTGATGAGTAATATCATTTTCACTTCCAAGAGGAGTAGTTAGAACTATTTTTATCCATTCTGGTTCTAACGGTAACGGGTCGGCAAACTTCTTAGAAATAATGGAATGCGATGCACCTGTATCAAATAAGACATAAGCACTTTTGGAACAAACTGTTAATGTACCTTCTACCAGTCCACCTTCTTCTTGCTCGGTCTCCTTTATTGCATGAAGTCGAGCGTTCTTTGTCACCGGGCGTTTACCATCACTGGCTTGGTCATTCATTAATGGACACTCGGGAATCCGATGCTCACGGCTTCCACAACGGAGACATGCTCCTAACTTCCTCCAGCATTCTTCTGTCTTGTGACCAGCCTTGTCACAATGCTTGCATACTGTATTAGAAGGGGTAGTTGTGATAGAGAAAGGCTTGGTCTTTTTGAACTTACGGTCTTGAGAGGAAGAACCTCCATTATTGGGCCTCTTCTTGAAATTAGGTTTGAAAGAACCCGAACCCGTGACTTGTTCCTTCTTGTCTTTCCCACGGATCCTATCAGATAGTTCCGTGGCATCTTCAAGTAATTGAGCTCGAGGCACGATTTCAGAGTAAACTTGGATGTCCATAGGCGCCAGTTGAGTAATATAGTGGGGCCTAAGCCCATTAAGAAATCTACGGGCTTTCATCTTCTCCGTGCTAATAAGATGCTTAGCATATCTAGACAACCTGGAGAACTGAGCTTCATAATCTGCTAATGATAAAGATCGTTGCTTTAATGCAGCGAATTCTACAGCCTTCTTTTCTTGGACTCGGTCCGAGAAATATTTAGCATTGAAGTATTCCGCAAATTCTTCCCATGTTACTTGAGTAGGATCGATGGTTGTTTCAATAGACTCCCACCAGCATCTAGCATCTTTCTCTAACTGGAATGTAGCTAATAGAACTTTGTCCTGATCCGTGCATTGCATGACACGGAATATGCGTTCGATTTCCCGAACCCAATGCTCGGCATCGTCCGGATCGGTCGATCCTATTAACTTCGGGGGATTCATACTCTTAAATGCTTGGTGTAAGCTTCCAATTCGTGGAGCACCATCTTGTGCTACCTGTTGTAGCACATGAGTCATCCCTTGAAGGGTACGCTGCATGTTGCGCCATTGAGCACGTTCGGCAGCCATTATCCTACAATTACAATAGCTACGTTAGTATTATATCACTGTGATCTTATTAAAAGACTCATTGACTCTTAACCCTTGGTTCTACCCAATCTCACTTGGTTAAATGTTCAACTTATCCTTGGACTTGGGTTTTTCCTAGGAATTGAATACCTTAGGCTCTGATACCACAAAAACTGTCACGCCCCGAGCGCGGAAGATACCCGGAGATGCGTGACGAGTTTATATCAATCATGTCAATCAGAGTGGTCGTGTATTCGACACAAAGACAGAGATGCGCAAAATAGCAAGATAACCCAATCCTTTATTTCATAATGGATAGACTATTACAAATCCAATACTCTGTTCAATAAAAAGGAAAAGAATACATATTTGACTCAAGAAACTATAAAAAAGACTAGATGACACTTGAGCAGCTTTATCACTTTCACTCTTGACCATTCCCATCCGATTGACTTCCATCGTCGTCGGACTTACCTGAAAAGTAAAAAGGGACAAACGGAATGAGCGAACGCTCAGTAGGAAATTATATCTCAAGTACTAGCAAGGGGTTTAAGTAATTACATCTTTCATGAATGCAATAAAGCTATGCATACTCGCATAAAACGACAAGATAGAGAGAATGTAATATCAAAGAATAAGATGAACTAATCATGAACTTTCAACAAGATACAAGTTTATTCAAGATATTCAAGCAAGTACGTTTAACAAGTCATGTCAAGAACTTTGGCAATCATGTATCAAGCAAGTAAATTACCCTTTTTCGGGCCACGCATTTCATGTCAAGTCAAGTACGATTCAAGTACAAGATATGAGTGTGGAATGTCCAATCAAGCAAGTCAAGTACTCGGTATAATGCCAGATACCTTATCATTTTAACTCCCATGGGCACAAGTACTTTCGGGTGCTCCTCCCAGGACCAGATCGGGCCCTATATGCGCAGGCATTTATCATGTGTTTTGACATCCACTCTTGTTTATATAGCCAATTTTTGAATTTCAATAATCAAACTTGTAGACATGTATGACAACTTTGACAGAATGGAGTCTAAAAATATGACAAAGGACATAGAATGGCGATAATAACGGTATAATCACGATATCGATAAAACTAGGTAGAATATGGTTCCCTTAACTTGGGTACCATGACAAATCAATATGGACATTCTTTATATAGAATTGAGGTCCATATGAACAGTATATCAAAGGTAAGATACCCTCATTCTTATCATAGAATTGAGGTTTACAAGAACGACATGATATGGCATGATATCATCATCCCATTAAGAATTTCTTATGATATACTCTTTGTATAATCATAAGGGCCGGTATACCATGTTTCTTTAGATTGACATGGTAAAGATCGTGTAATGGGTTTTTAGGGTACAACCAGCTCAGTCGACCTTGAGGGAATCCAAGGTACGAGGAGTCTTACGGAGGTCTCTATGACTAACTCGCTAGTCCGAAGGAACGGAATGTCCAATGGAGAGCTTGTATGTCAATGAGAGTTGAGTGTGATCGATGAAACAACATGAAACATGGGACTATACTCACGGAGTGGAGAATAGTGCCGATATATATATTATATAACATATGAAACCATCGGTTAACAGAAACAGTGGAAAATCGATTTTATAGTAAAATAACGACTTAAGTAAGGTCGTTTATCAAGTAATTAACGCCTAACAGAAGGGCGTTTACATATGTTTCCATTTTGCAGAATTTTTAATAATTCAGTAATTTATCTAAAACGCGCCCTGGACAGGGGCGTTTCTTTGCAATGAGACGACTACAGCGGCAGGCGTCTTTTTATTTACAATATTTTACAGAACATATTTATTTTCAGAAATTATCAAAAACGCGCCCTTGGCAGGGGTGTTAATCATTAAATTCTTATTTTTACAGAATATATTGTTCAGGATTTTAACAGAAACGCGCCCTAGTAAAGGGCGTTTCTTTTCAATTCACGCCCTGTGATGGGGCGTTAACACATGGAAAACGACCTAGTCTAGGTCGTGAATTCAAGAAATACCAGGAATTTACATGATCAGCAAGATTTGCATGATAATCAAGGATAACAATCATATAGTCGTGATAGGAAAATTGGCAGGAATTCAGATGCAGTATATTAGATTTGATGTTTCATGGTTATTGACTTTTAACTGTTAACATTTATTGATTTCATGTAATTTCATGAAATTAACGCCTGTGTACAGGGCGTCAATTATAAAATTGACGACCTGGGCAGGGTCGTGTCTTGTAAATTAGCGCCCTTGACAGGGGCGTCTCTTTCAAAATATTGCAGAAACGTATTTAAAACTATAATAAACCATATGCATGTCATGCTTATATATATGTATATCTTGCATTAATTTTGTTTGGGCTACCATAACTTGAGAAAACCTACCTTATGATAATCTGAAGATTGAACCGTGAAAGTTTTGGGAAGAGGATCGATGCTCTGTTTATAACAGACTCTTAAGATGGCAGCTTACTGGCTGATGGCTTTGATGAAGAGGATGCAGAAGAAGAACCTTTGTTTCTTCAGGAAATCAAAAGATGCAGATCCTACAGAAGAAACCAATATTAATTTCTTCCTCGTGTCTGACCAGAAGGGGAAGGAAAAGAACAATACCTTGTTCTTTCTCGTATGCAGAACTCCCTTAACCTGTATTAGAGGAAAAGAAGATGATGAACCATTAGTTCTTCATGTAACCGAAGCAGAAAACATAATAAGAAGAGCAGATGTTCTTCACGTACCGTAGCAGCAGTAGGTCGTCCAAATAGATTCTAGGGTTCGGGGGGCATGGGCTTTTATAGGATTTTGGGAATCCCATTAGGGCTAGAGTTTGATTGAGGGTAATATATCCCTATTAGAGTCCTTGCCCTAGTAAACACCTACTAGATTAACATAATCCTTCCCTGGATAAGCTCTGGGTTGAACGGTGCACGAATGGAATTAACGACTTTGGTTAGGTCGTCGATTCTTGAATTGACGACCTGGTTAAGGTCGTTTCTTAATAAGCGCCTGGTATGAAGGCGTTCTTTGTTTTAAAACACGCCCAAGATAGGGGCGTTTCTTGGCCTTACCGTTTTTGGCGTTCAGCATTTGACGCCGTGTGGTCAGGGCGTCACTTCTTGAATAACGCCTTATCTAGAGGCGTTTATAAATTAAATAGCGCCTTTATCCGAGGCGTTATTTTATATTGTTTTATTTATCTAATTATTTGATTTATTTTTAAAATCTTTATTATTATTAATATTTTATCAGGGTTGCTACATTAGATCACTCTTTTCTCTCTTTTTTCTTCTTTTTTTTTCTTTTTTTTTCTTCTAGCAATCTAGAGAGAGAAAGGGATACGACGGGTCGACGGAGACCCCGTTGTTGGGATCTGATACCAATTTGACGCGGCGGCGACGTGAGAATAGATCGACGGCACTCCGGGACGCGAACAGGACGGGACGGATAACTGCTATCTCACACAGCTCGGCCTCACGCCAGACGGTCTCACACCGGGCGACACACTCAAATCCCACAAATGGAGAGAAGAGGGAAGGGAGGAATAAGGCAAACACCTTAGGCTAAGCTTTTCTCATTCATTCATATCATAACATCTCGTAACACACCTTAGCCTCTTTATATAGGAAAGAGAGCTATAACAATAGGACCTTCTAACTTCTACTAATTATACTTATACCCTAGCCTAACAAGACAAACCCACCAACCAATATTTGACTTGTGGGTTTTAATCAAATAAAATATAAAAATTACACACATGTTATTTTGACTTAGACTAACCTAATAAGACGAATGAAAAAAATACATGTAGGGATACATGTATATATACACACAAATACATATACTCAATACGCAATATACGACGTAGGCCGAGTCTTCAGGAAGGATCTCCGAGCCATAAGCTCGGTGTCGGGGCAGTGCGGCGTCGGCTCCGAGTAGTGGGCCCAGTAGTGGACCTGATGTCCCCACCATATTCAATATCATCCTGGCAAGACAAATGATGTAGCAGATGCACTCAGCAGAAAATCAATGGGTATGTTATCAAGTCTCATGATTAGTGTAACTAACCTTATTCCCCAATTTGCGCAGTTGAATTTAGATGTTGACATTAAGGAAGAAGATTACTTCATAGCTAATATCCGAGCTCAACCTACATTGATAGAGGATTTGGCCAAGTTACAAGAGGATGATCCAGTTTTACTGGAAATTAAGGCCAATATAGAACAAAGGCCAGATTTTTCTATTTCAAATGATGGAAGATTACTATTCAAGGGCCGAACGTGTATACCGGATCTTGAGGATACAAAGAAATTGATCTTAGAAGAAGCACATAAATCAAAATACATCATTCATCCAGGAGGTACGAAGATGTATCAAGATCTCAAAAGAAACTTTTGGTGGCCCAATATGAAGAGGGAAATAGCAGATTTCGTGTCCCGATGTCTCACGTGCCAACAAGTTAAGGCAGAACATTTCAGACCTGCAGGAAAATTATATCCCTTAAATATTCCCGAATGGAAATGGGAAAGCATAGGGATGGACTTCATCATGGGTTTACCCAAGACCAAAGGAGGACACGATGGCATATGGGTAATCATAGATCGATTGACTAAATCTGCACATTTCATACCAATAAAGAGTCGATGGTCTGTGGATATCCTGGTAGCATTATACATAAAAGAAATTGTCAAACTACATGGGGTCCCAGTCACTATCGTATCAGATAGAGATCCTCGATTCACATCACAGTTCTGGAAAGGTCTACAACATTCACTAGAGACCAGATTAAATTTCAGCACAGCCTTTCATCCACAAACTGATGGTCAGACGGAAAGAACAAATCAGGTGGTAGAAGATATGTTCAGGGCTTGTGTCATTGATTTTGGAGGAAGTTAGCATGATCACTTGCCTCTGGTGGAATTTGCATATAATACCAGCTATCAAGCAAGCATACAAATGGCACCTTTTGAAGCTCTATATGGGAGAAGTTGTCAATCACCAATATGTTGGAATGAAATAGGGGAAAAGCAATTTCTAGGCCCCGACCTTATAAGGGATTCTACGGAGAAAATCAAGCTCATTCAGGAAAGAATGAAGACGGCACAAGATAGGCAAAAGTCTTATGACGACAATCGAAGACGTGACTTGGAGTTTCAGGTCGGAGATCATGTATATTTGAAGGTTTCTCCAGGTCGAGGTATTTGAAGATTTGGCATAAAAGGAAAGCTAACTCCAAGGTTCATTGGCCCATTTGAAATTTTAGAAATGGTTGGTGAAGTAGCTTACAAACTGGCCTTACCTCCACAGTTAGCAGGAGTTCATGACGTATTTCACGTCTCCATGCTGAAGAAGTATGTATATGATCTAGATCACATCTTCACTTATGACAATCTAGAGATTCAGAAGGACTTGGCATACGAACAAACACCAATAAAGATTCTGGATCGGGAAGTGCGTCAATTAAGGAATAAAGTCATTCCTATGGTCAAGATCCAATGGAAGAAAACCTGGCCATATGAAGCAACATGGGAAACAGAGGAATTTATGCGTAGAAGATTTCCAGAATTATTCAACTGTAAGAACACTCTCCATAATCCATGTATTGAATTTGGGGACCAAATTCTTCTAAGTGGGGGAGGGTGTAGTGCCCTAGAATTTACATAAATTATTTTTTTAAAGTATAAAATGATTTTCTAGAATTTATAAAGGCCTAAATAAATTTATAAATGAATCAGTAGAATTATAAGTCATTAACCCAGCCGATCTAATCATTATCCAAAAGGTTTAAAGACCAAGCCTATTTAGTTTGGCCCATGTTCTAGAAGGTTATTAAGCCTATTCTTATATTTTTAAGGATAAGCACCACTTAATAAGATAATTTAGTGGATAATGGATAAAAGAGTTTTATTAAATTTAAAATTTTAAATATGATGACTGTAACAGTCTATCGTAAGACCGCCACAGCCGTGTAACGCGGCAAGGTTCGACCGTCACAGCCTGCGAATTCCGTGAGTGGAAGAACTTGCAAGAAGATTGGAACTTGATGTTCCTATCCATAAGAGACCTAATTGCAACGATGTATAAAGACCCTAAGGACTCTTAGAAATCAGATTTTAGCAGATTAAGGACTCTAGAATCGATCTAATCCTCAAACCCTAGCTAGAACCCTATAAATAGGACCTAGTTCTGAAACTGCGCGACCCCTACTTTTGCTCGCGTGGAATCAAGGTAAGGAGTCATAATCTCAGGTAAGTTCTTTAGAATAATTTGTTCACAATACTATAGACTAACTCCTCTCAAAATTTCACATCTTTAGGTCAAGAGGTCGTGGGGTTAGAGCCCAAGGAAGTTGCTGGAAAGTCACAGTAAGAAGGGAACTAGGGTTCAGTTTTCAAGCCCAAATTGGAAGTTTAAAGCCTAGACAAGAGGTAGGTTGTCTCATGAACGGCAAAAACAACTTGATAGGACTATAAGCCCTCTGGTTTGATTGAATTTCATGCATAGTAGAGCATCAATTTCATGTTTTACTAGTTCTATGCATTACATGCATCTCTTAACCCTAAATTGAGAACTTGAAACATGTTATTCATCTATTCATGGTCACCTATGCATGTAGATAGCCTATCCTTCTTTATCATGCCTAGAAACTCATGGTGTTTTGATTATAGACATGATGTGAGTTAATCTCTTGTATTTCATATTACTTTCTGTTAGCAGACACTCTGACGCGTCACAGTAGGACCGTCACATTCATGTAACTACCTTACTATGAGCCGTCACAGTTTCTGTGGTATATGAGTTACTCTGTTAACTCTGACGCACCAATACAGACGCGTTACATAAGTGTAACGGCTATTCTGTGACCGTCACAATCACTGTGATGCCCCACTTCTAGACCGTCAGAGACTATGTTCTGTCAACTCTAGACAGAATATGATTTGTCAATATTACTTATTATTAAGCCTAGCTACCTAACTTTTAAACCTAATTACGTGACTTCGAGATTATTTAAGCATTCATGATAGGAAATGCATGATTTGATATCTCACTATTACTTTGAGTTATATTAATTTCATGAACCCAAAACTCTATAGTTTTGTAATTTGAAACATGATTTTGAATGATGTATCAATAGAGTTTTTATCATGGTTTCGCATCGATATATGTCTATATATATATTCTTTTCCTATTTATAGAGTCGTTTCTATAATTACATGGCACATACTCCGGTATGTTGACATTAGTTCACTTTTGCACTATAGGAACACAATCTTGGACATGAGGACCTCCCTATTGGATATTCCTTCCAATGGACTAGGAAATCTTATTTCAAGGCCTCCGTAATTCTCCGCGAGTCTAGGATTCCCACTAGGACGCCGAGTTGGTTGTATCATTAAAGCCCAATAACTAGAATACACTATCGTTGTTTTCTGATTCTAGTAATGTAACGGCCTTGTATTAGACCGTCTGGCTCATGTAAAGGCCCAATATATGATCGTCACATTCATCTGAGGTTGAATTCTTGATTCTGGATTCAGACAAATGTAACGGTCCTATACTAGACCGTCACACAATGTAACGGCCCAGTGTATGACCGTCACATGACTTGAATATCTCAACCCAAGGTTTGACCAAGGGTTGACATTTCAATGTTTCTAGATAAACCTTAATGATCTAGAACCTATCATATTACTTAATAGACTTAATATAATGAATGAAAGTTAAGAGAATATACTGTTATGCTGCCGATTTATTTCCATAAGCATAGCATAGTCTAAGTCATTCTTGATCTCATATATTCAAATTGAAGCGTTCATTCATTGATTTTTATTATTTGGAATTGTTATATTCTTGGCCATATTTTACTGTTACATGCGTGGAAGTAGCTTAATTTATACATGAAGATGCGATCGAGCACTGATTGTGTTCAAGGGCTCTATGCTAGTCCCCTCGGCTGATTGCCGGAAACATACTATTTTATAAACCATGTGGTATGATGCTACTGGCGTCGCATTGCGCTGGGATCACTATTTCTATAAATAAGTGAAGATCCACGACACGACATGACATTCTTGCTTGATATTCCACAAAAATTCACGAAGCACTTGCTCATAAGCATAAGATGCTAAAGTGATGAATATGTGGCTTGCTAGTACATTCTCGATATATTCTTATTCATGAAAGGCCAATATCATGTTCTTATTCTATTCTTGCTAGTTCATTCTTGTTCTCATTCCATCTTATATGATTGTCCTGTTACTTTGATTTAATCGCGTGATCATCACATTGCATGATTTTACCTTATTTCTTTATAGCAAAAATATTAATCACTTTAATAGTGCCTTCATGTTGATGCGAAGATACCTACTGAGCAAGTGTGCTTATTACCTATTTCCAATCTTTTTCAGGAAATGAAAGTGAGTCGGGTTCGGATTCAGATTATTCAAGTAGCGGATCCGAGAGTGATTAAAGATGAGCGAAGACTTAGGAAGTCTATAATGTCTAGATTGAGTCAATCACTACAAGAAAAAGTGGCTATAGCGACCGCATTAGCGACCGCTTTAATCGGTCGCTAGTCGGTCCCAAATAGAGACCAATTCGGCGACCGAAATAATCGGTCGCACATCTGAGACCTATTGGCGACCGAACTAAATTCGGTCGCCAATCGGTCGCTGATCCCGTTATACTCCCCCCCTGCGACCCCCGCCCGCCCGAGCCCCTCCCCGCCCGAGCCCTCCCTCCCGCCCTCCACCCTCCCGCCCGAGCCCCCTTCCCCTGCGGCCCCCTCCCCCTGCGGCCCCCTCTCCGCCCTAGCCCCCCCTCCACCCTCCCGCCCGAGCCCCCGCCCGAGCCCCCTTCCCCTGCGGCCCCCTCCCCCTGCGGCCCCCTCTCCGCCCTAGCCCCCCTCCTCCGCCGGAGTCCCCCCTTCCCCTGCGGCCTCCCGCCCGAGCCCCCCTCCGCCGGAGCCCCCCCTCCCCCTGCGGCCTCCCGCCCGAGCCCCCCTCCTCCGCCCGAGCCCCCCTCCCCGTGCGGCCTCCCGCCCGAGGCCCCCTCCGCCGGAGCCCCCCTCCGCGCCGCTCGCCTCGCCGTCGTCGCCGCGCCGCTCGCCTCGCCGTCGCCGCTCGCCGTCGCCGTCGTCGCCGGCTTCCTCTCTCTCACACACAGGTACCTCTCTCTCTCTCTCTCTCTCTCTCTCTCTCTCTCTCTCCAACCCGCCGCGGCCCCCCCACAGGTACCCCTCTCTCTCTCTCTCTCTCTCTCTCTCTCTCTCTCTCTCTCTCCAACCCGCCGCTGCCCTCTCTCTCTCTCTCTCTCTCTCTCTCTCTCTCCAACCCGCCGCTGCCCCCCCAAGGTACCTCTCTCTCTCTCTCTCTCTCTCTCTCTCTCCAACCCGCCGCGGCCCCCCCCCCCCCACAGGTATCTCTCTCTCTCTCTCTCTCTCTCTCTCCAACCCGCCCCCCCCACAGGTACCCCTCTCTCTCTCTCTCTCTCTCTCTCTCTCTCTCCAACCCGCCGCGGCCCCCCCCCCCACAGGTACCTCTCTCTCTCTCTCTCTCTCTCTCTCTCTCTCCAACCCGCCCCCCCACAGGTACCCCTCTCTCTCTCTCTCTCTCTCTCTCTCTCTCTCTCTCTCTCCAACCCGCCGCGGCCCCCCCACCCCAACCCCCTGCAGGGAATTTAATGTGAAAATTTTGTTTAGGCCATGCTAATTTTTTGTTTAGGGCATTTCATAGTCCATGTTATTGTTAATATGATAGAATATTATTTTGTGCACTTTTCAGGTGTTTGGGTGCTTTATATTGCCTTTATTAACAGTCATATGGACCTTCCATTTTTTGTAGTAAAATACCAGTGCATGTAAATAGTCATTTTTGTGTGTTAGCATGATAATATATTCACAAACATGTGTTGTATTTGGATTGGCCTCACCTCTCCTTTCCTAATGATTAGTGTAAGGTTTTTAAGGGTTTAGTGTTTAGTGTTTAAGGTTTAGGGTTTTAGATTTAGGTTTTAGGTACTAGATTTAGGTTTTACTCTTTTAAGGTTTAGGATTTTTAGGGTTTAAGGTGTTTAGGGCTTTTAGGGTTTAGGGTTTAGGATTTTAAGCTTTATGGTTTAGGGTTTGGGGCTTTAGGGTTAGGATTTAAGGGTTAGGTGTTAGGGTTTAGGAAGGGTTTCAGGGCTACAGGTTTTTGGACTTCGATTTTAAGTGTGGGTTTTTCGGTTTACGGTTGCTAGGCTTAGGGTTGAGGGGCTGTTTAGTGTTTAAGGTTTAAGGGCTTACGGTTTTAAGATTTAAAGTTTAAGGTTTGACAGTTTTGAGGTTTAGTAGTTTATGTATTAGGGGTGGGGTAAGGGGTTCAATGTGGGTTTAGGATTTTAGTGTTTTAAATTTTATGGTTTTTAATTATTTTAGGGTTTTACAGTTTAGGGGGTTATGAGTTTATTTTTTTATGTTTAGGGTTTAACATATAGGGTTAGGGTTTAAGGTTTAGGGTTATTTAGGGTTTAGGTTTTTGGGTTTAGGGTTAGTTGTTTGGTGTTTAGGTTTGTTTGCATTTTATATTTGGCATATGAGTTTAGGGTTTTGGATTTAGCATTTGGGGTTTTTGGTTTAGCGGTTAGGGGGGTGGATTACGGTTTTGAGAGTTTAGGCTTTAGGGGTTTTTGGTTTAGTGGGTCTAGTTTCTAAGGATTTTAGGTTTTAGGGTTTAGGGTTTTTCATGTTTTTAGGGTTTATAGTTATTACAATTTAGGATTTTTAGGGTTTAGGGTTTTTCGAGTTTTTATGGTTTATAGATATTATGGTTTCATATTTTTAAGGTTTAGGGTTTAGGGTTTAAGGTTTTCAAGATTTATGGTTTAATGTTTTGAGTTTAGGGTTTAATGTTTTTAAGGTTTAAGGTTCTTGGGGCTTTTAGGGTTTTACATATAGGTTTACATTTTTGGGTTTCTTTTATTTAGGGTTTGATGTTATTAGTGATTTTAGGGTTTATGATTTTAAATTTATGGTTTATGGTTTAGAGTTTATAGTATTAAGATTTTTGATTTTTAGGTTTAGGAGTTTTAGGGTTTAAGGTTTAGGATTTAGGGTTTTTCAGATTTAGTCTTTTATGTTTGTGGTTTTTAAGGATTTTAGAGTTTCTAGTTTTAGGGGTAACTCAAGATTTAGGGTTTTAAGGTTTAGGGTTTGGGATTTTTAGTTTGAGGGTTTGGGGTTTAGCAATCGGTGGTTTAGCAGTTTAGGAGTTTAAGGGATCGTAGTGGGGTTAGGGGTTAGGGGAGGGTTTAAGATTTATAATTTTTAAGGGTTTTATGGTTTTATGATTTAGGGGGTTCGGGGTCTGCAGTTTAGTGTTTTTAGGGGTTTTAGGGCTTACGTTTTTTTTTCTATAGGGTTTACAATTTTTACGGGTTTAGGGTTTAAGGTTTAGGGATTTGGGAATAGGTTTAGGTTTTAGGATTTTAGATTTAGGTTTGAGCAAATCGCTCAAAAGTGCAATTTGCAAATGCACTTGGTTTATAATCAAAGCCGTCGGGGTCCGGGGGTCCAGAATGTGAAATACTGATCCGATCGGCATTCCGATCATTCCAACACAACCTGGGAGGTAGACGTGACTTGTCAGAGCTGACGGATTCTAAATCGGACTACCGGTTTGAGCCCGACGCTCAAAAGTGCAATTTGCAAATGCACTTGGTTTATAATCAAAGCCGTCGGGGTCCGGGGGTCGAGAATGTGAAATACTGATCCGATCGGCATTCCGATCATTCCAACACGACCTGGGAGGTAGACGTGACTTGTCAGAGCTGACGGATTCTAAATCGGACTACCGGTTTGAGCAAATCGCTCAAAAGTGCAATTTGCAAATGCACTTGGTTTATAATCAAAGCCGTCGGGGTCCGGGGGTCCAGAATGTGAAATACTGATCCGATCGGCATTCCGATCATTCCAACACCACCTGGGAGGTAGACGTGACTTGTCAGAGCTGACGGATTCTAAATCGGACATCCGGTTTGAGCCCGACGCTCAAAAGTGCAATTTGCAAATGCACTTGGTTTATAATCAAAGCCGTCGGGGTCCGGGGGTCCAGAATGTGAAATACTGATCCGATCGGCATTCCGATCATTCCAACACGACCTGGGAGGTAGACGTGACTTGTCAGAGCTGACGGATTCTAAATCGGACTACCGATTTGAGCAAAACGTTTAAAATTATCATTCGTCAATTTCACTTCAATGAAAAACATCTTGCTTTTAATTTTCAAGAATAATTGATTTCTTTATTAAAGAATTGATTTTAATTTTTTTAAATGATATACAGGATCATCCGTCGCGAGATGTTGGACGAGACGACGACCAGGATGACACATATGCGGAGGATTTGTGATTTCATTTTAGTTATTTGTATGTTGCCATTTTATTATGGATGTATGATTAATTTGTGTGTTTGTATGTGATGAATTTGAAATTTGTGGAGATTATGAGTTGTGTAGTTGATTTATATGTTTTTATGAAATTGTTATGTAACAGGTTATTTATTTTATTAAATTGTTATTTATCAGGTGATTTATAGTAGCTTTATATTAATTTTTGAAAAAAAAAATTTAATTAGCGACCGCATGGAGACCGAATAGCGACCGCTGAAAATATTAACTTGTATACAGGCCCACAAGTGCCTATACTATATACGCTTGATGAAGTCTTTCTATAGCTTTTCTATGCTGCAGATTGTTTGTTCTCTTCTTCTAGATTACTTCTTCTGTGTTAGTCTTTAATCAAGGATACTACATTAGCGAGGAAAATTTTCCTCACACAGTTACTAGCTTGCATGAACTGCAAGTGTCAGACTTCATATTCATTTGAGTCTTTGTTTATTGCAGATTGTTTGCTCATTTCTTGTCCGAGATATGGGGATTGATTGGCGAATGGGAGCTGAATGGTTTGAGAAATGTCTTTTGGACTACGATCCATGTTCTAATTATGGAAACTGGACTTATGGGGCAGGTTAAGCTCTTTTGCAGACTTCTCTATTCCATTTTTTAAATTTTCACTTCATGGGCCTTCTGTGAATTTTCATTTTTATGATGAGAGACTCAATCATAAGGTAAGGTTCACCTGAGACTAACACACCTAAGTGATACTTCAGGAATCACGGGAGATAAGCTGATTGCTTTCACATTTTTCTATGTTCATTAATTTGCTTGGTACTAACCAAATGTATTATTTATGACAGGTGTTGGAAACGACTGGGGTGTATTTTACTGCATCTTGAGGGTTCCACTTGTGAAACTTTGGCTGCTCTTAGTGGAGATGGAATTGCATTCTATGTCTTGTGGCCACATTATCCCCTTTGGATAACTTCTCATGTTGCCGTCTCCAACTGAATGAATTTTATTGCTTTCAGGTATTTTCCATGATTCCTGGTTTTAGCTCGGAGTTGATGCCGAAAGGTCGTGAACAGGAAAGCCAGGCAAAGATCAAGCGATACATGTACGTGATGGGTTCTATGACCAATGAAGGTACTCTCATGGTGTTTTCTTCTTCCATATTGTCCATTATACATGTGAATATCAATATACTCATTCTGCTGTTTATATTTGACATAGCTTTTATTTCAATCTTGGGCGTAAGACTGGATGATGATGATAGTGCTATGGTGTCATGGTGTGTACCCATCATGCATTGTGATCAATGTCCATATAAGTAAACTAGCAGAGTACAGCCCACTTCAAGTGTTTCTGGCAGTACATTATGATTATTCCACCATTTACCTGTGAATATGTATTTGATCCCGGGCGCATGAATTATTTCTCTCCACTGTTTCATGCAAGCTTTGTAAATGGGGAAGGAGATCATGAGCTCATTAACCTGAGGTGGGAATTGCTTTTGGATGAAGTATGATCATTACATCGACCGTAGTCTTGAAGTCGGGAGTGTTTAACCTTTCCAAGTCTCTCATAATCCAACAGTCATTTACCTTTCCACTTATTTGATCCACAATCCCATTAAATTTGAGGAAGTGATCCTTGTTATGACACGACCACTCCGACGGACAGAGTGACCTCTCAAGATCTCGATCCGCACAACAAGAAGGGAGGAATAAGAAGGAACAATCACACAAGATAGGAACACATATTTACGTGGTTCGGAGGTTACCCCCTACGTCCACGGGCGACGGCGACAGTGGAACTTCACTAGATGTGGAGAAATATACAAAGAAGTCAGCACCCCAACTTGGAGGAACAAATCCTCTCACAAGAAACTCTCTCAAACTTGGAGGAACAACTGACGGAATCCAAATCGGATGCCCGGTTTGAGCTCGGCGCTCAAACTTCATTTTTAAAATACACTTAGTTCAAATGAACTGTTAGGACGGGGCATTTGGTTCTAAAATCTGAAATACCGGTCGGATGGCCGTGCCGATCATTCCAATACGACCGGGGAGATGAAAGTGACTTGTCAGAACTGACGGAATCCAAATCGGATGCCCGGTTTGAGCTCGGCGCTCAAACTTCATTTTTAAAATACACTTAGTTCAAATGAACTGTTAGGACGGGTCCGGGGGTCTAAAATTCGAAATACCGGTCGGATGGCCGTGCCGATCATTCCAATACGACCGGGGAGATGAAAGTGACTTGTCAGAACTGACGGAATCCAAATCGGATGCCCGGTTTGAGCTCGGCGCTCAAACTTCATTTTTAAAATACACTTAGTTCAAATGAACTGTTAGGACGGGTCCGGGGGTCTAAAATTCGAAATACCGGTCGGATGGCCGTGCCGATCATTCCAATACGACCGGGGAGATGAAAGTGACTTGTCAGAACTGACGGAATCCAAATCGGATGCCCGGTTTGAGCTCGGCGCTCAAACTTCATTTTTAAAATACACTTAGTTCAAATGAACTGTTAGGACGGGGCATTTGGTTCTAAAATCTGAAATACCGGTCGGATGGCCGTGCCGATCATTCCAATACGACCGGGGAGATGAAAGTGACTTGTCAGAACTGACGGAATCCAAATCGGATGCCCGGTTTGAGCTCGGCGCTCAAACTTCATTTTTAAAATACACTTAGTTCAAATGAACTGTTAGGACGGGTCCGGGGGTCTAAAATTCGAAATACCGGTCGGATGGCCGTGCCGATCATTCCAATACGACCGGGGAGATGAAAGTGACTTGTCAGAACTGACGGAATCCAAATCGGATGCCCGGTTTGAGCTCGGCGCTCAAACTTCATTTTTAAAATACACTTAGTTCAAATGAACTGTTAGGACGGGTCCGGGGGTCTAAAATTCGAAATACCGGTCGGATGGCCGTGCCGATCATTCCAATACGACCGGGGAGATGAAAGTGACTTGTCAGAACTGACGGAATCCAAATCGGATGCCCGGTTTGAGCTCGGCGCTCAAACTTCATTTTTAAAATACACTTAGTTCAAATGAACTGTTAGGACGGGGCATTTGGTTCTAAAATCTGAAATACCGGTCGGATGGCCGTGCCGATCATTCCAATACGACCGGGGAGATGAAAGTGACTTGTCAGAACTGACGGAATCCAAATCGGATGCCCGGTTTGAGCTCGGCGCTCAAACTTCATTTTTAAAATACACTTAATTCAAATGAACTGTTAGGACGGGTCCGGGGGTCTAAAATTCGAAATACCGGTCGGATGGCCGTGCCGATCATTCCAATACGACCGGGGAGATGAAAGTGACTTGTCAGAACTGACGGAATCCAAATCGGATGCCCGGTTTGAGCTCGGCGCTCAAACTTCATTTTTAAAATACACTTAGTTCAAATGAACTGTTAGGACGGGGCATTTGGTTCTAAAATCTGAAATACCGGTCGGATGGCCGTGCCGATCATTCCAATACGACCGGGGAGATGAAAGTGACTTGTCAGAACTGACGGAATCCAAATCGGATGCCCGGTTTGAGCTCGGCGCTCAAACTTCATTTTTAAAATACACTTAGTTCAAATGAACTGTTAGGACGGGTCCGGGGGTCTAAAATTCGAAATACCGGTCGGATGGCCGTGCCGATCATTCCAATACGACCGGGGAGATGAAAGTGACTTGTCAGAACTGACGGAATCCAAATCGGATGCCCGGTTTGAGCTCGGCGCTCAAACTTCATTTTTAAAATACACTTAGTTCAAATGAACTGTTAGGACGGGGCATTTGGTTCTAAAATCTGAAATACCGGTCGGATGGCCGTGCCGATCATTCCAATACGACCGGGGAGATGAAAGTGACTTGTCAGAACTGACGGAATCCAAATCGGATGCCCGGTTTGAGCTCGGCGCTCAAACTTCATTTTTAAAATACACTTAGTTCAAATGAACTGTTAGGACGGGTCCGGGGGTCTAAAATTCGAAATACCGGTCGGATGGCCGTGCCGATCATTCCAATACGACCGGGGAGATGAAAGTGACTTGTCAGAACTGACGGAATCCAAATCGGATGCCCGGTTTGAGCTCGGCGCTCAAACTTCATTTTTAAAATACAAGATGAAATTTGAACTTATATTGTGTGTGTGTATTTATATATATGAAAATGAGCTGGCTTAAACTATTGGCATACTCTTGTTAATGCTTGATTTCTTTATTAAGTCTTGTTAATGCTTGATTTCTTTATTAAGGATTTGATTATAATTTTTTTAAATGATATACAGGATCATCCGTCGCGAGATGTTGGACGAGACGACGACCAGGATGATGTTGGACGAGACGACGACCAGGATGAGACATATGTGGAGGATTTGTGATTTTATTTTAGTTGTGTATGTTGTCATTTTATTATTATGGATGTATGATTAATTTGTGATTTTATTTTAATTGTGTGTAATTTGAGGTTCGTGGAGATTGTGATCCGTGTAGTTGATTTATTATTGTTTTATGAAATTGTTATTTATCAGGTGCTTGTATGTGATGAATTTGAGATTTGTCGATATTGTTGTCTGTGTAGTTGATTTTATATTTATGTTATGAATTTGTTATTTATCAGGTAATTTATTTATCAGTTTAAATAAATTTTTAAAAAAAAAATAATGCAAAATTAGCGACCGCATGGAGACTGAATTGCGACCGAATAGCGACTATACGTTATATTTCTTTTATTAAATAATTATACTTGGCGACCGACTGGCGACCGATTAGCCACCGAATAAATCCGATAGGTTAATTTTATTTTTTAAAATACAACAAATGTAGCGACCGAATAGAGACTGAATAGCGACCGAATTATTAGCGACCGATCAGGCGACCGATAATAATCGGTCTCTGGTAACGACTGATACTGCGACCGAATTATGTCGGTCGCTATATAGCGACTAGTATATAGCGACCGACATGTTCGGTCGCTAGATAGTCTCTGTTCGGTCGCAATGCAGATTTGCGACCGATCTACGACTGAATAGCGACCGCTAGGTCGGTCGCTATCCGCGATTTTTCTTGTAGTGAATGTAATTTTCCTAATTCTTGAGTCTAGTAGAATGAAAGATGATGGAAAGTGGTTGTATTTCGAGTATTGATCATTTATGAAATAAAGTTGGAGTTTGATTAAATTCTGTGCAATTACATTTATGTGTGGGATTGTATTGCACTCTGGTCGTTCTTACTTGCAAGAGGCTTACCATGCCGGCTGTTTGTGATCCTCGAGCGAGTCTTCCGCTGTAATAAAGGCTCGGGGTGTGACACGTCACATCTTTATTGTAAGCTTGTCTTTCATTTCATATACTTGTTTCTTTATGTTAATGAAAGAAGTGTTCATTTTATCTAGATCTTGTTCATCTTCCCTCTCTTCCTCCTTCTTCTACCTCTTCTTATCCACTTTATGTAATTATTTTCTAAAGCATAGGCTCATAGTCATAGGTATTTTTAATTAAGTGTTTGGTTCGTTCATCATTTCACTATTTTCTTTAAGCAAAGCAAAATCACAAATATTTTTCAAAGGACTTCAAAGTTTTTAACTCTAAAAAATCTCTTCTTCCCTGTGGATTCGACCCTTCTCGCCACCATATTACGTCTTTCTTTCATTTAGTGTGAGTTAGAATTTTTAAGATTGATACACGTATTTTAAACGACGAACTTTCACGTTATCAGCAAGCTTCAGAGATCTATTTATGGATTAAAGCAAGCATCTCGGAGCTGGAACTTAAGATTTGATGAGGCTGTCAAATCTTTCAACTTCATTCGGAATGAAGATGAACCCTACATTTACAAGAAGGTCAGTGGGAGCTCTGTGACATTTTTGATCCTTTATGTTGATGACATCTTACTCATTGGGAATGATGTTGGGATGTTGACATCAACTAAGTCTTGGTTGTCCAAGACCTTCTCCATGAAGGATTTGGGAGAAGCATCCTATGTGCTGGGCATAAGGATCGATCGAGATAGATCTAAAAGGATGCTAGGATTATCCCAATCCATGTACATAGATACTATCCTCAAAAGGTTTAGAATGGAAAATTCCAAGAGAGATCTCATTCCTATGAGATATGAAATTTGCCTATCTAAGGGGATGAGCCCCAAAACATCTGAGGAGGTGGCACACATGAATAAGGTACCCTATGCTTTGGCTATAGGGTCAATTATGTATGCAATGCTATGTACACGGCCTGATGTTGCTAATGCTTTGAGCATTGTCAGTAGATATCTCGTAAATCCAGGCGAAGAGCACTGGAAGGTAGTAAAGGGAATCCTTAAGTACTTGCGAAGGGCTAAGGATCTTTTTCTACTTTATGGAGGAGAGGACCTACAGCTTAGAGCTTACACAGACTCTAGTTTCTAGTCAGATCCAGATGACTACAAATCCATTTCTGGGTTTGTATTCATGCTGAATGGAGGGGCAGTCAGTTGGAGAAGCTCCAAGCAAGATACGACTGCAGAGTTGACGACGGAGGCAGTATATATTGCTGCGGCTGAAGCTGTTTGGATGAAGAAATTCATCTTGGAACACGGCGTAGTTCCCGAGATATCAACACACATCCCATTATTTTGTGATAATAGGCCATCGCCCAGGCAAAGGAACCAAGATCTCACCAATGCTCGAAGCATATTCTGAGGCGCTTCCACCTTATTCAGGAGATTGTTAATCGTGGAGATGTAGCGGTAGAGCACGTACTGTCAGAAGATAACATAGCAGATCCACTGACTAAGCCTTTGACACAGATTGTGCTTGAGCGCCATCGAGATAAGATGGGCCTCAAAGTTGTGAACAATTGGTTATAGTTCAAGTGGGAGATTGTTAGTATTGGTGTGCTAAAGGCCAATTTAGGGTTGGGTAGGCCCGATAAATGTACGATCTTGTTCATTATTAACGAATTGGTATTCGAGCGTAAATATGTGATTGTATATTACTTTACGATGTCCCTACGATATGTGGTTGTAAAGTCAACTCGAGATGGGATCTCGATCATGAGACTGACTTTACATGGACACATATCTTAAAATATTTCTGGTTGGAAGGTAATCACTCGGGGACTTTGATTACCTAGTAAACCAGTACGCATGATGTGTACGGGACCAGTCTCATGGTCACTAGTGCGGGGCACCAACACATATGTGTAGGTGTACGTCCTAGGAGGATGTACACTGAACTGATCCGCTATTGGATCATCAGATGGTTGATTATACCTAATGTCAACTAAAGATCCATTTATCTCAATAGCATCGCTGGTCCTTTGACTTGAGACATTGATCGGATCTTACACGAGGATGGGAATGGTTTAATGAGTTGGCTAAGTAACTTTAACCATAAGTCATGAATTACCAAGTCATTAACCATTTCAGGATACGTGTGAAGATCATCAATGGTCAAGAGGGGATCGCTCACTGTCGAGTATATATCAGACAGTTAATGGGTCATGACACTGACGCTCCGTCAAATCCCTGGCTAGGGTCGTGTGAGTTCGTTTAGAACGGATGTCACACACTTTAAGGAGGTCATAGTCGAATGGCACGATCATGAGATTTGACAGAAACCATACCCTCGATCGAACCAGACTCATAGAAGGAGCGAGGGATTATAGCGATGCGGCAACTGTAGACTTACAGGTACCAGACAGGGTGGTTTGAACCTGGCGTCCTCTAGGATCACGCAGATTTGCTTGACCCAACGTGATCAAAGGTTCGGAATAAATTAAACTATTATTCGACTCTAGTTGAAGCGAATAATAAGTTTAATTTACTTCTAATTGGGAATTAGAAGTTAATGTACCTTAAACTAGAGTGACTATGGG
This sequence comes from Amorphophallus konjac, assembly GCA_022559845.1. NCBI lineage: Eukaryota > Viridiplantae > Streptophyta > Magnoliopsida > Alismatales > Araceae > Amorphophallus > Amorphophallus konjac. Next base: position 310,817,113 of record CM040119.1, on the reverse strand, counting down.
CCTAGAGGATCACACACAATGGGTTCTCGGGTGACAGGGCATTATTGTACAGAAGTATATATTAAAATCCTTAAATTCTTTTGGGAAAAGAATGATGAGAAGGGCTTAATATATATGTACAATAATGAAAGGGATACATATACAATATTGGTCCTTAGGGGCTCTTTTGGAAATAGCCCAACCATTATATATATGCATCCTATGTAGGAAGCTCTTCCTCTCTTCTTCTTTTAGCCAAGCATTACAGAAAGGAAGAGAAGAAGGCTTCTCTTTGCCCCTCTTCTCCCTCTTGCTCTCTCTCTCTCTCCCTTGTTGCTCTCTCTCTCTCCCTCTCAAGGGAGAAAGGCTTAAGAGAGAAGAACGGGATTTTGAGCGTCCATGGTTCGTGCGCGGGGGAAAGAATGGGAGGATACCGTCACTGTGCGAGGATTCGTGTGGATCAACTCTAGAGGTCGTACATCTGTGCGGCTCGGCGTCTGTGGAAACCTGCATCCGGCACTGCGGACAGCGTCGTTCCGCGTAAAGAAAAATCTACAACCCGTAGTTAGGCGTTGGGAGTAATTATTGCATAGATTAGAGCACAGTTCTAGGATTCCACAAATCCCAGGTTCGGATTACAAAATTTTATTATCCGCTGCGTTGCCCGAACCGGGCTGGTCGAATCCTTACAGATCCCCCATCCAAGGGACACACGGAAAACCTCCAGCCTCAAGATGGTTCACTGGACCTACAGTCCAAGTCCACACACATGGCCCACTCGGAAACCACCTTCCATAGAAACCCACACCGTGCGGGGAAGGCCTACCGCACTCATGCCGATTCACAGCGACTCAATCTAGAGAAAGCACAAAAGCTCGGAACACGTGGGGTCACCCGGACCCCCAAGACCCACCGACACGTTATGCGAGGTAACTTGGTACCTCCGGACACCCAAAAATATAGACACGGAACCCACGGGGTGTCCGGGACATCCACGAAACTGAAGGTCGACCACTGGGTCACAACCGGGTCGACCGGAGGCCAACACAATGCAAATCGAACATAAAAACCACGGAACCCAAGTGGCGATCATCACCCTGACCGTCACCACAGGGAGGCGGTCTACCCCTGGACCGCCAAGCCCAGCCTAGCGGTTCAGACAGGATCGCTACACCCCAGAAACACCTAGGACCTAGGCGGTCATCTCCCAGACCGCAAAGCTTGCTGGCGGTCCACAATGGACTACAAAACCTCGGCTAGCGGTCCATCCAGGACCACAACACCCCCGATAACACTCAGACCGCAAGCGTTCCTCTCCTGACCGCCAAGCATAGTAGCGGTCCCCCGACTGACCGCAACCTCATCATAGTCGTCAGTCCCAATGCCGCTACTCTACCTGAACCCGAACAACCAAGGAACGTAAAAATGGTCATGCCTTGATCGCTAAACACTGGTTGACGGCCTCCTAGAGACCGCTAAGCTCGGAGGCATTCCATCGCGATACCGCAAAGCTCAAACCGACATAAGGGGACCCCTAGCGGTCTCCATATGGTCGCCAGGTCACTTGGTGGTCTCTGCAAGGACCGCTAGGTCGTCCCGAGCGCAAAAATGGCGAACACTGTAGAAAACCCCATTCCACGTGCCGTTCACAGCCGTGTGAAGGGGAAAACAAGTGGAAATCATTCCCCAGCCTCTCTAGTACCGACAGGACACGTTTAAACCCCAAAAATGCGATCGAAACACGAAATTCGGCTCACACCCCAGAACATGCATTTTACCCCAAAATGTGAAAATAACCCCGCTCGGCTCACCATGGCCTACAAAACTCACGGGAAATGAAGTATAGGGGTTAAGGATCTGTCTCTCTACCTCCACCAAAGATTCTACATGCCGAGGACGCCGATCTGCCAAGAATACACCGTTTAAGCCCCGCCAGTTCATGAACTAGCCACGAGCTCCATCGCGAGCCACCGCCCCTCGATCCTCACCCATGCCCGGCTGCTGCTCGCCCGCGTCACCTCCGCCTCGCCCCCGCCTCACTCCGTCGGCCGCCAGAGAAGAGAGGGGAGAAAGAGAGAACCTGAGAGGGGAGAGGAAGGGAAGGAGAGTGAGGAAAAGAGAGAGGGGGGTTAAAAAGAAAATAAGATATATTAATTTATCCAAAAAATGCTTTTGGGCTCAAATTCTAGAAATTCAGAAAAATATGAAAAAATTACCTCCACGATCCTCGGAAAGGGCACATCGCGCTGGTAACGTCCCGGAGTTTGAGAACGCCGCGGTTCACCCTGCACAGTGTTCTGAAGGCTCATCAGAGGAAAAACACGCGTAAGGCACAAAACATGCACCGGGACCCATTAAAATGATCTGAAACCCACGGATCCTGATCCGATAAATATCCGAAAAGCCCGGGGCATTACAACCCTCCCCCTTAAAGAAATTGCATCCTCGAAATTCAGGACTAGCACCAAGTCATAGGGGAGCACAGCTTAATCACCTGACAACGCTGTCAGAGCCCCAGCACAGAAAACCTCGATTCTCACGAAAGCACCGATCCTGAGGGATATGACCAGACCACAATCACGAGCAATACCTCGCTCCACACGCCGCACACATCGATCATCAGAGCAGGCATACAACAAAAGGACACAAGTCTGGCATCACCTCAGTCACATTAAAATCCAATCACGGCACCGCTGCCACAATCTCGCTTACCGAGGAGACGCAACCCTCGTTATGAGAAACAACCACCGATCAAATTTTGCACTCGACGGACCAAACAAACGTCAGCCTTCCTACCAGCTGACTGCCACAAATCTGACGACTCCATGCCAAGGACCATCTCACACCTGGCAAGCCAAACGCCAATAACCGCACTGGACCAGCTCTGTCAGAACTCAAACTTCGACAAAGCCCATATCCCATCTGGAAAAGCACATCATGAAAACGGCCACCGAAGGCCTCGCTTGCATACGGCTCTCACCGTTCTCGATGCGCAACCATCAGCATCTTCTGTCTGTGAAAGACCACACATTGGTCACCAGACACTCGCCAATGGGAAACCCTTGACTTACTCAGCTTCTTCCTTCTTTCCTGGTCCTCCACAATATCTGAAGGGTACATTCCAAATCTCGACAGGCCATCCATTGACTCTCGCACAGACCAACATTGTATCCAGACATATCCTCATGCCAACTCTACCCTCTCAGGGGAGCACGGCGAAACCAGTTGACAAGATCCAGAATCTGCGGTCCTCACCTCACTCGACTCAGACTTACAAGGGAATCCTCCCATGCTGGTCACCAGATCAAAGACCACCATTCCAATGCCAACGTCTCTTCAGAGACCACCATACACAGGCATCGTCCATCGCCCTATCTCATCAAATACTATCTCATCTCAATTACACCCAGTGGACGCCTGCCAATCCCGATTTCGCTCTTACCACAGAGCCACTGGGTACAATCTGAGCAATTCACGGCACACAACTCCAAAATAGGAAAGTGACACCTGCCACCACAGCATCCTGGTCGACGACGCCGCAACCAAAGCACATGGGTCCCCAGACAATACACATCTCACCACCGTTGTGTCCTCTTCCACATCATTCTGAAACCTCTGGACTCATTTGACCTCTTGATAATACAGACCCTATCGCAGTCGATCACACGGCTAGCATTACCAGCCGCTCACAGCTACCAACTGGGACCCATAATCTCTCAGAGATCACTTCTCCAAAACACAACCTCATCCGAGAACACAACTTCTAACACACGAACAGGATACTCATGCGGCGCACTCGCCAACATATTTCCCCAACTCTCCATCCTACCAGTGCCATGAACCACAATACCTCTAGCAACGGCACAGCAACAACACGTCCCACACCGAGAAACCAATCCTCCGATGCTCAACACATTCTCAGAATCCACCCGTAGCAACCAACGCTACGTTCTTGGACCTGTGGGTCATGGGCCCACCAGGCTTCCACTGCGCACTCTGATCCACGCGCATAGCCACCACAATAACTCGGATCCACCATCCCAACAATCCTCTGAAACGGGCATGACTTCTCATAGGCGACCACCTTTTAAAAACATGGGATGCGTCTTGCACGGACTTCATGGCACACCGAGGGGAGGCCAACCAAATCCGAACACATAATGTAAGACGACGAACCTTAACCAAGACACAATTCTCTCCAACCAAGGGAGAACCTAGCATACCTATGACCAACGGAAAATATCCACACTCGACTTGACCTTGAACCTTGCGCACGCTGGGAATCGCACCTTCCAGCACCAAGAAAACCATTACTTCCATCAGGTCAGCTCCTCCGATAACACTCGCCAAGTGTTCCGTCGAATCACATTCACAGAACCTCACGATTCACCACCACTGCAACTCCTCGAACCACAATACGCCACGCCTCGAGCCGCAACACGAGCCATAATCAGCAACCACCAACGCTCATCCTCGAGTCCCAAACTCGCCGCGGAATCTTCACATCTCAAGCCAAATCCAGGCAAACACAACCCATTCACACGCAGAAGCGCAGGACTTAGAGTTCACATGGATAACTCTGCCCAATCCTACCCCAAAATCCATAAAAATAATCAGGACCAACACGTCATCGCAGGCGCCTCAAAGTATGATGAGAAGATGAGACTCGACAATCAGTAGCCCGCCAAGAGGATCCGCCACTCTTCCACGCACGATTCTTGACCAGAGCACCCGCTCTACCACCTCAAACCACAATCTCAACGCCTCAGGGGCTGGATAAACCTCAAACTGGAGTGGCCCACACTAATAACAGCTCCCTCAGAGCACACTCGCGGCCACTTAACCACGAACAATCCTCGCCAGCCACCTGACCTCGCTGCAGACTCCTCGAACGCAGCACCGCGAACTCACGCCTGCCAGCAACCTCTGCCCAACGCAGCACAACTGGGGCCACCATCGATGAGGGAGAAAGCTCTCGACCTCGATCCTCAGACCCCATGCCAACACTCCGACGAAAAACAACAATCGCCTTCACAGCGCCAACTCGGCGCGCAGAGGCTCTTATGCGAGAAATGAAACGAAAAATAAGCACAAAACCCTATGCTAGTTGCCGACTGTATTGGATTTTACAGACTCTGATCACTGCGATATCTCAAATTCTCATGTACTTTCACAACCACAGCTCTGATACCAACTGTAACGACCCAAGATCCGATACCGGGAATAACCCGATACCATTCGAGCCCTGGACCGCCGCCCACGAGCAGGAGGGCTCGGAAGGGTTAAAAGGATAGGTGTGATGTACACATAAATAGAAAATAAAGTAGGGTAATTCAACAATTAACAAAAATAAACAACTAACTACAATAGAGTCCAGACCAACAGAAGTACAGTCAGAGGCAGAGAAGCGTACCCAACACCGAGAGAACACTCGGCCCGACGAGCTGGCAACTAAGAACCTCCACACAACACCCTCGAACCTCGACGAAGAACTGTCACGCCTGAAAAGCAGGGGTGAGCCTCCTATCACTGGCTCAGTAGGGGTCCCGCGAAACCCCAACCGAAAACAACAGCGGTATGGGAAGGTAGCAATTATAGTAAGAACATCAACAACAACAGGAGCAACTACAACAATAACGGCGGAAAACACGGCCGTATGCGAATCCCCTAAACACGGCTTAATCCCTAGGTCTGAAATCACGATAATATGAATACCGAGACAGCTCACGAGCCCCTGAGTTGATCCCCCATCCAAGGGACATACGGGAAACCTCCAGCCTCATGCTAGTTCACTGGACCTACAGTCCAAGGCCATACACATGGCCCACTTGGAAACTACCTTCCGGAGAAACCCACACCGTGCGGCGAAGGCCCACCGCACTCATGCCGACTCACGGCGACTCAATCTAGCGAAAGCATAGAAGCCCGGAACACGCGGGGTCACCCAGACCCCCAAGACCCACCGACACATTATGCGAGGTAACTCGGTACATCTGGACACCCAAAAACATGGACACGAAACCCACGGGGTGTCCGGGACATCCACGAAATCGATGGTTGACCACTGGGTCACAACCGGGCCGACCGGAGGCCAACACAACACAAACCGAACACAAAAACCATGGAAACCAAGTGGCAGTCATCACCCTGACCGTCACCACAGGGAGGCGGTCTACCCCTGGACCGCCAAGCCCAGCCTGGCGGTCTAGATAGGACCGCTACGCCCTAGAAACACCTAGGACCTAGGCGGTCATTTCTCACACCACAAAGCTTGCTGGCGGTCCACAATGGACAGCAAAACCTCGGCTAGCGGTCCATCCAGGACCGCAACACCCCCGATAACACTCGGATAGCAAGTGGTCCTCTCCTGACCGCCAAGCATAGTGCGGGTCCCCTGACTGACCGCAACCTCATCATAGCGGTCAGTCGCAAGGCCGCTACTCTACCTGAACCCGAACGACCAAGGAACGTAAAAATGGTCATGCCCAGACCGCTAAACACTGGTTGACGATCTCCTGGACACCGCTAAGCTTGGTGGCGGTTGATGCGGGACGGACACGGGAGACGACACTATATGGTGCCACCCTCGGACTCTAGATGAAGACACGACCAGCAACACACACCAGGGAGACACTAAGCTCAACACTACGAGCTCCTAGTGGCGAAACGTCGCTAACAGAAGTGGAAGCTCACTCGTCGTCCCAAGCGAGGGAAAGCGCGGACCGTGCGCGGTTAAGGAACCGGCGGAGGTCAAGGGTAGTCCGACTCAACTTCCGGACTCGGATCGAGTCGCGGGACGGGTCACTCTCACTCTCACAGCGGTGACATGGACACACGGGCTAGTACCTACACTCTCGGCAGCGGCAAAGACCATATACTAGCTAAGCAAATGAACGCCAAGAGGTTCGGACCATTACCTCCACGCACCCGGCGTGGCGAAGACAACCCCGGCCGAATCACGGACTCCCGGTTAAACAATATCACATCAATACAAAGATTTGACCCACTCCACGCAGGGAGGTAAAAGGTCACATGTGGAGCCCGGGAATCACGCAACTCGGGTTGACGGGCAGCATCTTGATGACACCCGGCGGTGCCGAACTCCGCGTTTTCGTGCTTTCCGAACGGCGGGTTCTGTGGGCCCGCGGGGCCCACCGATGGCGCTGTCCTCCGGATCTGTGGGGGTGGGACCCACTATGATGGAGACCCCTGGTGGCGCGCCTCCACGGACGGCGGTCGGTCGGGAACACCGATCGGGGGTCGATCGGTCCCGATTCCCAAGTTTTGGAGTTGCTGCCCACGGAGTTTGGTTGCTATTTTCAGGCGCGCCCTCCGGCGAAAACGGCCGCTGCGGTCAGCCCCGTCTCCGGAATGCGACGACACCAGCGCCGTTGGAAAGAGGATTCAAAATCTTCAATCTAGGGCCAGTGGACTCTTCTGAACCTGGGCGGACCTGGGCTTTAACAATTTTCCAATCCTCTGCTCCACAGCTCCCGAAATATCAGATCAGCACATCAGTTTCTTGTAAATGGCCGTTGACCGCCAACGTAAAGTTGGATTCAGTCTTCAAGCTCTTCTTCAAAGTTGTAGGGTATCAAACCGCGGAACTGGGACTATTTTTGGAATTTGATTTGGAGGTGGTGGTGATTTACTATGATTTTTCGGGTGACTGGTGGTCGGACCTTGGAACAGGAGGACAGAACTGTAGATGGGACTGAGAATGATTTTTAGAAAATATGAGATGGGTGAATGAAAAATTAAGAAACATTGTGGATGAAGAGGTGGATGAATGGAACCCCCCGTAAAATTGGGCGAACCAACAAAACTCAAAAAGTGGACCTAAGACATGAAACTCAAGGCGGGGATGAATCTGGACAGAACTCTGGCAGAACCGAAATGGAAGAGTGGACGAAAATCAAAAAATATGAAACGAGATCTGAATGGCAAACCAAAATTTGTGGGATGTCCTTGACACCTCTAGAACATCCACTAAAATCCCCAGATCTATCTGAGCTCGTGGCTGAGGCATGAAATTCGTGGAAGCTTCTATGGTACTGCACGAGCAGAACTCCGTTGATGGCGATGGCGGTGCGGTGGCGGCTCGTGGCGGCGGCGACCGGAACTGATAGGGTGGAGTCTCACCACCTGAAGGAAGCCTTCACAGCTTCAAGGGGAAGAGGGAGAGGAGAAGGGGGCGGCCTAGGCCATGCTCTAATAAATTTCACAATTCTTATGGCATTAATTCTAGAAAATGGGAAATTACAAGTATTTATGTGTTACATCTCACATCCATTGTCCACCGTTGGATCTAGGGGATGGGAATGGGTGGCCTGGATTGAGTGTGACACACACACACAAAATACATTAAAATATTTAAGGGGGGGCGGCCCTTGGACCAAGGAGGTGGAAGGTGGACTTGGTAGGTGGGGTGGGTGGCCAACTTGGACTTTCCAAGCCACTTGTCCCCCACTTGGCCCACCTATCTAGAAGCCTCCATTTGACATGTTGACTGACCCCACATGGGGCCCTTGGCTGAGGTGGCTCAATGGGATGGGGCCTGGGGGGCCCGTGGGGCCCACGGGGTCCAAATTGTACATAAGCCCCTCTTACAATCAAAATAGCAAACCGCATACAATGAAATAAACACAAATTACACACACATAAAGTCTAACTAAATATGATAAATGCCGGGACTCAGGGGGGGCATCTCTAGGCTGTCTCCGAGCCAAATAGATGCTGAGGTGGCTCGAGTCGTGCTCCGTGTGCGGTACCGGTGGCTCGGCGTATCGTGCCGCTCAACTGCTCGGGTGTCCGCACCAATTCTCCCCGGGTGGGAGAAACTCGACCCTGTCGAGTAAGGGTCTGCATCGCTCCTGTATCGCTCCAAAAGGTCCGGATTGATCTGCTACAACTCGCCATGTGTGATCCATGTGTCCTCAGTAGCGGGCTGTCCTCTCCATCGCACTAGGTAGCGCGGGTAAGATCCACTCCTGGTAACTGTCACTTGCTCGTCCAGTATACGATCTATATGCTCACGCTGCCGTGAAAAAGGGGCTGGAGGTGGAAGTGGACACTCAGGTGTGGGATCACTCTCAAGGGGAGGAGATGGCTCAAAAGGCTCACTAGGGATCACCGCTGGGTCCCTATATGCAACAAGATCCGATACATTGAGGGTAGAGCTTATACCATATTCCTCGGGCAGGTCCACAACATACGCATTGGATCCAACGCGTTTCAACACTCTAAAGGGACCGGCTCCGTGAGCTTGCAACTTCTTAACGGTTCCAGAGGGAAACCGTTCAGGTCTTACCCTGATCATGACGTATTCGCCCTCGTGGAACTCTCGGTGGTGTCGGTGGGCATCGGCTAACTCCTTGTACTGTGCATTGCTGGCCTCAATGTGACGACGGATGTCGTCATGCAAACTCCTAACGTGCCTAGCACTAGACTCGGCAGACTCACTATGCACTCCTAAAATGCTTAGCAAAATAAAAACACACGGATGCACACACAACCCTAAACAACCCTACAGTTAGTCCGACCCAATCATATGCAAGGTGGTCCAGGACATCCGAATGTGTGCCATGCATACCCTAGGTGTGACCGAGGGTCGGTACAATCATAAGACGGTCCTTTGGATTTGGGAGGTTTGGGTGGGACTGGAGGGTAGGGTATCTCTCGCCCATGAACGGACTCGGTGGGTGCCGATGGCTCGGTCCATGGGGGAGGGGTATAATGGTGACCTCCTTTAAAGAAGTGGAATGGAGATTGTGGACCAAGAGGACCACTAAGAAAGGGATTGAAGGGATCAAAGAATGTGTGACCCCTCGATATGGATTCCCTCATCTCAAGATCTCATGTGTGGAAGTCTAGAAGGTGTTGTTGATCTCCTTCATCCTTGAAGGGAGATGAGATGGTGGGGGTATGATGGTGGACTCTCTCAAAAAGGTGGAGTAAATATGGTGGGTCACGGGGTCCACAAGAGAATGGGTCGAAGGGATCAAAGAAGGTATGACCCCTCGGACTAGGCTTCCACAAATCGCTGTCCCACATTTGGAAATCTTGGAGGTGTAAATGATCACCTTCATTCATTGTGAGAGGTGGGACGACAGTCATAGGTAGAAAGTAAGATTCCTCCCTTGGTTAAAAGGAAATGAAGTCGGACTCGGCCAGCGTAGGGAGGAGTAGAAGAACCTCTGTGGTAACATGACCTACGGTGTACACGGAGGTGATGGACCCTAAAGCGGGATGAGTGAAACTACGACCTGTGGGTTGGTCGAAGCCTGGAGCCAACACGTGCGTAAATGTCCACTGCCGGTCTAACCCTTTAAGAAGGTCATCCAATGTATCCACATAGTGACTAGACCGGAAAGTGGTATGAAATGAATTGATTGGCACCAGAGGTAGGATAGGGTCCATAGATGGGAAGGGAAGTGGGACCAAGCCCTTCTTGAGCCCGCTAAGAAGCGGCTCGGCTATGACAAGCATACCCGTTAGAAACACGGGTGGCTTGGGCTGGGGTGGCTTAGAATAAAGATTGGAGAGTGGGGCTTCTCCAACCCTTTTGTCCCTTATGGCTAGAGATGTCCGAGTGGGACATTGTCCGGCGTAGTGGCCGAACCCCTGACAGCGATAACACTACTGTCGTGACCCACTACGCTCCCTGATAAGTGGGTCCCTACCCTTATCCTCCTGACGGACAGGGGGTGTAGGCAATGGGGCTCTCGTGGGTGGGAGAAGAGGATCCACTAGGATGGGGAGAGGGCTTGGGGACTCCGTTGATGGGGCCGGGTTAAGACTACCAGCGATGACCTCCTTAGGCTCGGGTTGGAGTACATCACTAGGAGTACGTGTCCTATCCACCCCATCCAACCAGTCCAAGATCATTTGCATAAGTTCGGCAACGGAGTGGGGTGGAATAGGGATATCATGGTGGACTCGCCCGTAGTCAACCGTCCTAGGAGTGGGTCTTGGCTCATCTACGTGTGGGGCTCTTTACCTCCGACTAGGACTCACTTGGTTGGAAGTGATTTGGTGGGGCCGGTTGGAGGTGACCGGTTGGGGCACGTAGACCTTCCTAAGCTCTCTCTTCATGTCCCACCATGACTCGATGGGCCATTGCCCCCTAACCTCTCTCATTCTTTCGATGTAATCCCACTTTTTGACAGCCTCATGAAGAAGCCGCTCTTTGGCGAAAGAGAATTGCATTGCCTCGGACATAGTATAACAATCAAAGTATGTGTCCATGGCGGCCTCCCACTTGAGGTAGTCGCCCGGGCCATTGAGCCATAAAAATCCGAGGCTTCGGGCCTACGGAAGTGGAGTGGGTGGTTGCCAAGCCCATGGGTGGACCAACGGCCATATTGTCTGGGTGATTGGGAATCCATGGGAAATTGGGGGGGGGACTATATGTTGGACATGCCGAAACTTGGACACTACACTAGACCGGCTATGCAAGGTTGGAATGCACTAACTAATGCAAACACCAACTAATGCACCTAGACCTAAACCAATATCCGGTACATGGCGGAGTTAATCGATCTGAAGATCACTCGCGCAAGTGTGCGGTCTTCCCGATAGGCGTAACTTAACGTTCAGACAACACCTTTTGATATACCGAGTTATCGAGATGAAAATTCAATTTTAAAACACATTTTTTTTGTCTTGAAAATGGTGATGATCCTAGACTCGACTTAGACCATGATGCATACAAGACTTATGCAAAGACTACCCTAGACTCGACTCGCTCTGATACCAAACTGATGCGGGACGGACACGGGAGACGACACTATATGATGCCACCCTCGGACTCTAGATGAAGACACGACTAGCAACACACACCAGGGAGACACTAAGCCTAACACTACGAGCTCCTAGTGGCGAAACGTCGCTAACAGAACTGGAAGCTCACTCGTCGTCCCAAGCGAGGGAAAGCGCGGGACCGTGCGCGGTTAAGGAACCGGCAGAGGTCAAGGGTAGTCCGACTCAACTTCCAGACTCGGATCGAGTCGCGGGACGGGTCACTCTCACTCTCACAGCGGTGACATGGACACACGGGCTAGTACCTACACTCTCGGCAGCGGCAAAGACCATATACTAGCTAAGCAAATGAACGCCAAGAGGTTCGGACCATTACCTCCACGCACTCGGCGTAGCGAAGACAACCCCTGCCGAATCACGGACTCCCGGTTAAACAATATCACAGCAATACAAAGATTTGACCCACTCCACGTAGGGAGGTAAAAGGTCACATGTGGAGCCCGGGAATCACGCAACTCGGGTTGACGGGCAGCATCTTGATGTCGCCCGGCGGTGCCGAACTCCGCGTTTTCGTGCTTTCCGAACGGCGGGTTCTGCGGGCCCGCGGGGCCCACGGATGGCGCTGTCCTCCGGATCTGTGGGGGTGGGACCCACTATGATGGGGACCCCTGGTGGCGCGCCTCCACGGACGGCGGTCGGCCGGGAACACCGATCGGGGGTCGATCGGTCCCGATTCCCAAGTTTTGGAGTTGCTGCCCACGGAGTTTGGTTGCTGTTTTCAGGCGCGCCCTCCGGCGAAAACGGCCGCTGCGGTCAGCCCCGTCTCCGGAATGCGACGAAACCAGCGCCGTTGGAAAGAGGATTCAAAATCCTTCAATCTAGGGCCAGTGGACTCTTCTGAACCTGGGCGGACCTGGGCTTTAACAATTTTCCAATCCTCTGCTCCACAGCTCCCGAAATATCAGATCATCACATCAGTTTCTTGTAAATGGCCATTGACCGCCTACTTACATTTGGATTCAGTCTTCGAGCTCGTCTTCAAAGTTGTAGGGTATCAAACCGCTGAACTGGGACTATTTTTGGAATTTAATTTGGAGGTGGTGGTGATTTACTATGATTTTTGGGGTGACTGGTGGTCGGATCTGGGAACAGGAGGACAGAACTGTAGATGGGACTGAGAATGATTTTTAGAAAATATGAGATGGGTGAATTAAAAATTAAGAACAATTGTGGATGAAGAGGTGGATGAATGGAACCCCCCGTAAAATTTGGCGAACCAACAAAACTCAAAAAGTGGACCTAAGACATGAAACTCAGGGCGGGGATGAATCTGAACAGAACTCTGGTAAAACCGAAATGGAAGAGTGGATGAAAATCAAAAAATATGAAACGAGATCTGAATGGCAAACCAAAATTTGTGGGATGTCCTTGACACCTATGGAACATCCACTAAAATCCCCAGATCTATCTGAGCTCGTGGCTGAGACATGAAATTCGTGGAAGCTTCTGTGGTACTGCGCGGGTAGAACTCCGTTGATGGCGATGGCGGCTCGTGGCGGCGGCGACCGGAACTGATAGGGTGGAGTCTCATCACCTGAAGGAAGCCTTCACAGCTTCAAGGGGAAGAGGGAGAGGAGAAGGGGGCGGCCTAGGCCATGCTCCAACAAATTTCACAATTCTTATGGCATTAATTCTAGAAAATGGGAAATTACAAGTATTTATGTGTTACATCTCACATCCATTGTCCACCGTTGGATCTAGGGGATGGGAATGGGTGGCCTGGATTGAGTGTGACACACACACATAAAATACATTAAAATATTTAAGGGGGGGGCGGCCCTTGGACCAAGGAGGTGGAAGGTGGACTTGGTAGGTGGGGTGGGTGGCCAACTTGGACTTTCCAAGCCACTTGTCCCCCACTTGGCCCACCTATCTAGAAGCCTCCATTTGACATGTTGACTGACCCCACATGGGGCCCTTGACTGAGGTGGCTCATTGGGATGGGGCCTGGGGGGGCCCGTGGGGCCCACGAGGTCCAAATTGCACATAAGCCCCTCTTACAATCAAAATAGCAAACCGCATACAATGAAATAAACATAAATTACACACACATAAAGTCTAACTAAATATGATAAATGTCGGGACTCAGGGGGGGCGTCTCCAGGCTGTCTCCGAGCCAAATAGATGCTGAGGTGGCTCGAGTCGTGCTCCGTGTGCGGTACCGGTGGCTCGGCGTATCGCGCCGCTCAACTGCTCGGGTGTCCGCACCAGCGGTCCATCGTGAGACCGCAAAGCTCGAACTGACATAAGGGGACCCCTAACAGTCTCCATATGGCCGCCAGGTCACTTGGCAGTCTCTGTAAGGACCGCTCGGTCGTCCAGAGCGCAAAAATGGTGAACATTGTAGAAAATCTCATTCCACGCCCTGTTCACACCCATGTGAAGGGAAAAACAAGGGAAAATCATTCCCCAGCCTCTCTAGCACCGAGAGGATCCGTTTAAACCCCAAAAATGCGATCGAAACACGAAATCCGGCTCACACCCCAAAGCATGCATTTTACCCCAAAACGTGGAAATAACCCCGCTCGGCTCACCCCGGCCTACAAAACTCACGGGAAATGAAGTACAGGCGTTAAGGATCTGTCCCCCTACCTCCACCGAAGATTCTACGCGCCAAGGACGCATATCTGCCAAGAAAATGCCATTTAAGCCCCGCCGGTTCACGAACTCGCCACGAGCTCCACCGCGAGCCACTGCCCCTCGATCCTCGCCCATGCCTGGCCGCTCCTCGCCCGCGTCGCCTCCGCATCGCCCCCGCCTCGCTCCGTCGGCCTTCGGAGAAGAGAGGGGAGAAAGAGAGAACCTGAGAGGGGAGAGGGAGGGAATGAGAGTGAGGAAAAGAGAGAGGGGGTTAAAAAGAAAAGAAAATATATTAATTTATGCAAAGAATGCTTTTGGACTCAAAATTCTAGAAATTCAAAAAAATATGAAAAAATTACCTCCACGATTCTCGGAATGGGCACATCGCGTTGGTAATGTCCCGGAGTTGGAGAACATCACGGTTCACCCTGCACAGTGTTCCGAAGGCTCATCAGAGAAAAAACATGCGTAAGGCACAAAACACACTCCGGGACCCATGAAAACAATCCGAAACCCACGGATCTTGATCTGATAAATATCTAAAAAACCCGGGGCATTACAATATGCATGTGACTGATTTTTTAAATGCCTACTGAGTCATAGGACTCACAGCTGCAATCTAACAATTTTCAGGAGTTAAGAGGTGTGATTGTAAACCCGTCGAGTACGAGGCCAGAGAAGAAGCTTGGGGAGTTTTCAGTACATGCCCTATAGAAGACATTAAGGTCTTAGTTTCATTGTGTTTGAGGGTTCTTTTGTAAGCAAGGAAAGGAACAATGTTGATCAAATAAGTCTGCGAGTGATTCTGGGAAATCTTTCTGGAAAATGGGTTATGCATGTGTTATTGTTTATGATGTAAATATTTTTAAGGTTAAGAGATGTAAACCTGATTATGTGATGTGAATTATGCACGTTTGTATTTTAATGGAAATGGTATGGTTGTATTATTAGACCTCTCGATAGTATGGCTTTGAGTGCATTGCAGGAAATCCGAACTCACAACGTGTAGTAGTATTACGTGACGCCTCCTTGATCGGGCACCGAGTGATCCGAGAAGGGGGTGCCACAAGTGATATCAAAGCAAGGTTGTGAGGTTTGGTTTTACTTGCAACTATCGGATTTATATACCATACCGTGAGATTCTAGGCGGTTATCTATGGTGTTAGACTTAGCATGAGGTAATCCTAATTTAGGTTAATTCCCCCATGCAGGAGAGGGCAGAGGGTGGTAGAGGAGCAATGGACCTTCCCCAGAGAGAGCCAATCGACAACCTCAAATGAAACATGTGTTGATGGGGGAGCAACACAGGGAGAACAGTCGCATTGGGGGTAGGAAGTTATGGCCACATTGAGCGTGCCACTGGTAGATCTGGGAGGATTTATGCATGCATTTCAAGGACTAATGCAAGCTATGCAAATGCAGGCCCAGACGTAGGTGCTGATGCAGGTCCAGTTGTAGACTCGGGTAGAAGAGCAACATGGTAGGATGGCAGAGACAGATATGATGGAGAAGTTTAAGAAGATGAGTCTGCCATCTTTTAAGGGTGAGAGCCAACCTAAAGTTGTAGATAGTTGGACCAGGGAGATCGAGAAGATCTTTAAAACAATCAGGTGTACAGAGCAAGATAAGGTGTTATTAGCTACCTTCATGCTCAAGGAATGTGCAAACATATGGTGGATGTCAATGCTTATAATCTCCTTCCAGAACAGGGATACTAAGGTTAGCTGAGAGGAATTTCTAGAGGTGTTTCATGCCAAGTACCTACCGCAACATGTTAGAGATTGTAAAGAGGTGGAGTTCAAGAAATTGGTTCAAGGGGACCAGTTTGTTGCATATTACGACGTCAAATTTACGGAGTTGGATAAGTATATCCCTCACATTTGCGCAGATGTGCCAAGGAGGGTAAAGAAGTCTGTTAGAGGGTTGAGAAGCAACATTTGAGGCAAGGTGACAGTGCTTGATCCTCAGTCCATGGTCGTCACATTAAGGACGGCCTTTATTGTAGCTAAGCATGAGGAGTTCAAGGAAGAGCAGATGTTGAACAGAGCAAAGAGAGACAACTCTCACTCTACCATGAGGAAGGATAAGGGAACGAGTATGGCATTGTCGGGGGTAGTTCCGCCATATAGGAGAGAAGATGTGGCCATGTGTCGACGTTGTGGCAGGTAGCACGGGGGAGAGTGCTGGAATACAATGGGCCAATGTCTTGCTTGCGGGCAACCGGCGAGGATGGAGCGAGGATCGCGATGGTGGAGGCGGTTCGTGGGATCGCGAGCCGGTGAGGGTTTAACGGCATTTTCTTGGCAGATCGGCGTCCACTGTGTGCGGAATCTTCGGTGGAGATAGAGAGATGGATCCCCAGCTCGCGTACTTCTTTTCCCACGATTTTGATAGACCGCGGTAAGCCGAGCGGGCTTATTTGAGCGATTTGGGGAAAAAGCATGTTTTTGGGGTGTGAGCCGGATCTAAGGTTTTAACCGTGTTTTTGTGATTTGAATGGGTCCTCTCGGTGCGAGAGAGGCTGGGGACTAGGTTCCCCTTGTTTTTCCCTTCACTCGGGCGCGAACGGGGAGTGGAATGGAGCTTTCCACGATTTTCTCCGTTTTGAGTTTCCGGCTTAAAAACGGTCTTAACAAAAGCCACTTATAGGTGAAGTGGCCCCCAGTCAGACCGTTTTCTGTCCGTTTCACCCCGTTTTCTTGTGCGGTCTCATGATAGACCGTTCCATTGGTTTAAGCAATCTGAGCCAGACCGTTTCTTGTGGCTGGGCGGCCAGGGGCTGACCGCCTAGGGTTCAGGCGGCCACCTGGGGACCGCCATTGGTCACTGTATTGTCGGCAGGTTTTACAGTCCATGGGAGACCGCCGAGCGTCCTAAGCGGCCACGCGACCGACCGCTATTGTTGGTAAGCGGTCAGGCCATGACCGCATAGGGTACCTACGGTTGTGTGTCTGTGGCGGTCTGGAGGAGATCGCCATGTTTCATGCACGACCTCATGACTGGCCGCTACTCAGTGAATAGCGGCCAGGGCAGGACAGCCTGATTTTGGAACGGCCCATGTGCGACCGCCCCTTGATCGCTTGTTCCTGGTTAGTCGTGGTCTAATGAAGATCGATGTTCTGGCTTTTACGGTCCAGAGAGGACCGCTTATTAGAGCTATGCGGTCCCAGCCCAACCGCCTATCTCTGTGACGGTCCAGGGAAGACCGCCACTATGTTTCTCGTGCTTAACGTGTTTCGGTCGCGCTGTGTCGGTCTCCGGTCGACCCAGTTGTGACCCAGTGGTCGACCTTTGGTCTCGTGAATGTTTCGGACACCCAGTGAGTTTTGTGTCCGTGTTTCTGGGGTGTCTGGAGGTACCGTGTGTTGTGTCCCTGTGATTTTGATGATAGCAAACACTATAAGTCATCATCTGTTTGAATCTGCATATGAATCTGTTTGTGTTGCATTGTGTTGCATATGCATGTTTCATTGAACATCTTATCTGAATGACATAACCAACGAACAGGCTGAGGCTGTGTGGTGTGTGCATTGGTGCATTTCATAGTTGTTGATGCATTTCATAATTGCATTTTATCTGAATTGTTTGATGTTAGTATGTACACCTTTCAGCATTGTCTGGACAGAAGTGGGTCGACCCCCCTTCCTGATGGGTCGACCCCCCAGATCGACAAGTCTATACAACGCCATTTTGTTCATGCATCATATCTCCATGTCTACACAGTGTATTTAGGCAAAGTCTGCACATTGGCAGAGTCTGTACATCGCCTTCAAAGCCTTCCAAGTCTGTACATCCTTCTGTTGAAACCTCAAGTCTGTACAGCGAGCAGCGTCCTTGTGTTTCAAGCCATTCGCCAAGTCTATACAATGGCTTCGGCACTTCAAGTCTATACATTGTATCTTTTACCTACGTTGCTCGAAACAAAGTCTATACACTGCTGGATGATCAAGTCTGCATATTGGCGCCTTTCCCTACGTTCTGGCCAAGTCTACACATCGCTTGCCTGACTTCTGTTTCAAAGTCTATACATTCATTTTTAAGGCAAAGTCTATACATTGGCTCAGGGTCTTCAAGTCTGTACAGAGTTCAAAGCCTATACATTGTTCATTCAGCTTCTTCAAGTCTATACATTGGTCGGTGGCGAGTCTGTACAGAGCAATGTTTCAGGCACTCAAGTCTATACAGAGTCTTCATCTTCTGAAGTCTGTACATTCATTTTGGGAAGTCTATACATTCATTCATCTGAAGCTTCATCAAGTCTGTACAACACTGCTTTGTCAAAGCCTGTACATCGCAGCTGTGTTGAAGTCTGTACAGCCAGTCTCTTACCAAAGTCTATACGTCGTGAATCTTCAAGTCTGTACAGACTTTGCTTGTTCAAGTCCGTACACGGTTCAGTTGCTTTGGCTTGTCTACTCATCATGAAGTCTATACATCCGATTGCATTTGCATTGCTCAAGTCTATACATCACTTTCCCTTTCAAGTCTACACATTGTGCTTTGTAGCTCACCAAGTCTATACATCACAATGTCTGTACATCACTATGTCAAGCCTCCCAAGTCTGTACAACCACTGTCTCACTTGGACTTGAAGTCTATACAGTGGTCCATCTCTGTAAGCGTCTCAAGCTGCAAGTCTGTACAGAGTCTGGCAGCCTACAGTGCATCGTCTCTTCAAGTATGTACAGCCTTGGCATATGCATCTTAAAGTCTAAACATTGTGGAGCTTCGAATCTTCAAGTTTGTACATCCTTCATTGGCCAAGTTTACACATCGCACTGTTCATGCATCGGTTCGTTAAGTCTATACACTCTCTCACATTGTACACACTTGCTTCATTGTTGTTTCTAAGTCTATACATCGCTTGGGTCGTTAAGTCCATACAATGCATATGCTCATCAAAGTCCATACATTGCATAATGTTCATCAATGTCTATACATTGCATTGTCTTCAACCAAGTCTATACATTCTATTCCTTTGATCAGCAAGTCTATACACACTCCAGCATATGTGCATCTCCTTCAAAGACGAAGTGTATACATCCTTCCAAGCATTCAAGTCTACACACTCGTTGTTAAGCCTTTGCATCGAAGTCTATACAGCATGTGTCTTGTATGAAGTCTATACAGCCTGTGGCATGTACATCAACTGAACGTTCTTCAGCAGAGTATATACTCTTCAGAAGTTAAAGTCTGAACATCCTTCTGTGAAGACTATACACGCTTCAGCACATGTGCATATCCTTCACACTAAGTCTGTACACTCAGTTAACCTTCAAGTCTATACACTCGATTGTTAGGCCTTCAACCCTATACACTCGATTGTTAACCTCAAGTCTATACACTCGATTGTTAAGTGTTCAAGTCTATACACTCTATCCTTCACACAAAGTCTGTACACTCAGTTAACCTTCAAGTCTATACACTCAAGCTACATCTTGCCTGTACACACTTTGTCAACAGCCTGAACCAAGTATATACATCCAACTGATATCTTCTTATGTCTGTGTGACAGGTACTGTTCGTAAAGACTATGAAGTGCACGTGATCTGAGGTTGGCACCTGGCACGTGATCCGAGGATAACGCCCTAAATGTTGCAGCTATAAATACAAAGCCGCCTCCATATGGAGAAAAGAGATTAGAAGGAAGAAGAAAAGAGATCAGAAGGAAGAAGAAGAGAGATCATATAAGAAAGAGGAAGAGAGTGATCAAGATAGAAGATAGAGCTGCAGAAAGGCAGTGAGCAGAAGAAGAAGAAAGAAGAAAGAAGAGACAGAGAGAGAGCCTGCGAAAGAGAAGAAAAAGAAGAGTGAGAAGAAGAGAGAGCTAGAGCAAAGGAAGCCTCAACTAAAAATCAGTTCCTGCTGGACCGTGGATCAAATCCAGGCCAGCCAACTCCTGCGAGAGCTTTTGTGCATTTTATTCTTCCAGCTTTCTGTTGCTGCGTTTTTGTTTTTCCTTTTAACCATTCACCAGTTGTTCTTCCGATTCTCAAGTGTGAGGTCGGGTTCCCTCCGGTTGGGAGGAAGAGAGGTCCGAGACCTCTAGTTTGCAGGTGATTTGGTGTCACCTGTGCTTCCCTCTGGGTTTCATAGGAAGAGAGACTTAGGTCTCTAGGTTCCCCTCCGGTTTGGAGGAAGGGAGGATTGGTCCTTCGATTCTGGTCTTGTGGGTTGCAAGACTAGGTGTTCCCTCCTGGTCTGGAGGAAGAGAGACTTGCATCTCTGGTTTCCAAGTGGCTGGGAGTCACTTGGGGTGTCCCTCCGGTTAGGAGGAAGAGGGGAGGTTGTTCCCCTGGTCAAGCTGTGTGGCAGCAATTTGTTGCTGACTGAGTCTGCAGGTTCTAGCCTAGCTAGTGGAAGCCTCACTCCGGTTTGGAGTGAGGGGTGGACGTAGGTCTTTGGACCGAACCACCTAAAAAATCTTGGTGTTCACTTGTGGTTTGTTTTTCCTTATATGTTATTTTCTCTGCTACGCTCTTTAGATGCTTGCTTAGCAGCGTGTGAGGGCTAATAGATTTGTGTTGTCTTGCTGAGTTCCTTCTAAGTATTTTCAGCACATTTCATCAACTGCTCTTAATTCCGCATACTTGAGCATTAGAGTTTTAATTGGGCGATATTTGGAGCAGGATACATTCACCCCCCCCTCTGTATCCAGGCCTTGCATCCTATCACTGTGTTACCTCGATTAGCGTGCCCGTAGGTTTGGTGGGTCCGGGTGACCCCATGTGATCCGGGCTTTCGTGTTCTCGCTAGAACGAGTCGCCATGTATCGGCTTGTGTGCGGTGGGTTATTCCCGCACGCCATTGGCTTCCCGGTAAGTGTTTTCGAATGGGTCGTGGGTTTGGCCCTTGGACTGTGAGTCCAGTCACCCAGTCTGGGGCTGAAGGTTTCCCACTTTTCCGTTGGATAGGGGATCAACTCGACGGCTTGTGAGCTACCTCGGTATTTGTGCTACTATGGTTTCTGACCTAGGCATAGGCAGATTGACGGCGTGGAGTTATCCCTGTACGACGGTCTTGACCCTGAGTCTTGCGACTCAAAGACCGTTAGATTTAGTGGATCTAGTGGGATGTCCAGAGTCTGGTGGCGTCGTGCCACCTGTTACCCCGTGTTACTCGCGATGGGTGCATGAGTGGCTTTCCGTGTTCACGTTTAGTGACCTCCCACTAGTCGTAACCTTCTTACGGCACGCGTGTGCTGACCCACTAAGGAGTGGTGGAGCGGCTTACCCTAGAGAGACGGTTTTTAGGCTGGTTACCGTAGGGCCCCTCGCCTTTGTAGCCTAAGTCCGACTGGGGGAAAAACCAACTAGAGGACCCGACCTAGAGTGGATGGTCTGTGTGTGCACACTTAGTTGGGGGCTCTTGGACCCGCGTTGACGAGCGCGACCCCAACTAGTCCTTGTTCGTGTTACTGGTTACTGTGTGTCTCTGTCTCCGCCTGGGGCGTCGTAGCGAGACACCTGAGGCTATGGACTAAGTCATCAGTGGACGCATCCGGCCTTGCTTCTGGTGGGTAGTGCTCCCGTCACGTGACGTGAGTTTCTTGTGACTTTAGTTTCCGCTTCCCGTCTACAAGACGTGGTTTTGCATGCAATTCGGGTGTGTTCCCGAGGTAGAGGATTAGGGTTCCAGTGAGCGTCACTGAGGGTTCTCCCTAGACGGTGTTAGGATCACGACAGCGTTGTCGTGATGTTTCTTCTGGTAGCGTAGCCCAAGGTTTCCTCGTTGGTTCGGTGGTCCCCTAACTGTGAGATCGGGGAGTGTTTCCGTGTACAGTAGGAGTCGCTATAGTGCCGAGTTTTTACCAGCCACCGGTTTGCTGTTCCTGTTGTAGTTACTACTTTCCGCTACCACCGTTATTCTCGGTTGGGGTTCCGCGGGATCCCTACTGAGCCAGTGACAGGAGGCTCACCCCTGCTTTTCAGGTGCGGCAGTTCTTCCTCGGGGTTCGAGGGCGTTACGTATAGGTTCTTAGTTGCCAGTTTGCCGGGCCGAGTGTTCACTTGGCGTTGGATATGTTCTTCTTCCTTAGACTGTACTTTCTGTTAGACTAGACTCTATTGTAGTTGTTTATTTATTTCTATTAATTATTAAATTGTCCTACTTTATTTCCTATTTTTTTGTACCTCCACACTCCTTTTTAGCGCTTCCGAGCCTCGGCTCGTGGGCAGTGGGCCAGGATTCAAATGGTATCCGGTTCCTTTCCCGGTATCCGGATCTTGGGTAGTCACAGTTGGTATCAGAGCGTGATTGTGGACGTACATGAGAATTCGTGATATTGTAGTGATCAGAGTCCGTAAGATCCAGTACAGTCGGCAGTTGGCATAGGGTTTCGTATTTGTTTTTCGCTTGGTTTCTCGTGTAAGAGCTTGAGTGCGTGGCGTTGGCGCCGTGGATGTGGTTGCTGTTTCATGGAGTGCTGGTGCGGGGACCGAGGAATGTGATAGAGAGATTTCTTCCTGATGAGTTGTGGCCCTGGTTATGCTGCGTTGGGCAGACTTTGCCGACATGTGTGTTGCTACGGTGCTGCGTTCGAGGTATCTACAGCGAGGTCAGGTGGCTGGTGAGTATTATTTGTGGTCAAGTGGCCGTGAGCGTGCTCCGAGGGAGCTGTTATTGGTGTTGGCCACTCCAGTTGAGGATTTATCCAACCCCTGAGGTGTCGAGATGGTGGCTTGAGGTGTTGGAGCGGGTGCTCTGGCCAAGAATTGTGCTCGGGTGAGCGGAGGACCTTCTGCCGGGCTGCTGATTTGTCGAGCATAATGTTCTTGTCATGATCTGTGGCGTCAGGAATGACGTGTCGGTCCCGGTTATTTTTGCGGGCTTTGAGGCAGGATTGGGCAGGGATGTTTCAGTAAGTTCTTGCTCCTGCGCTTCTACGTGCGAATGGGTTGTGTTCGCCCTAGATTTGGCATGAGATGTGAAGGTTCTGCGTTGGGTTCGATCCTCGGTTGTCGATTATGGCTCATGTTGCGACTCTTGGCGTGGCGTGTTGTAGTTTGAGGAATTGCAGCGGTGGTGCATCGAGAGATGATGTGATTGTGGTCCGACGTGACACTCATCGAGTGTGTCGGAGGCGCTGACCTGATGGAAGCGATGGTTTTCTTGGTGCTGGAAGGTGTTGTTCCCATCATGTGCAAGGTCCGTGAAGAGAGGTTGGCGTGGAATGGTGATCCTTGGTCTGCGACTCGCGTGGGAGGATTTCCTTGTAAGTCTGAGTTGAGTGATGTGAGGACCGATGATAGATCTTGTCATGTGGTTTCGCCGTACTCCCCTGAGAGGGTGGAGTTGGCGTGATGATAGGTCTGGATGTGGTGTTGGTCTGTGCGTGAGTCAGCGGATGGCCTATCATGAGTCGGATCGTGCCTGCTAGACCGGTGGGGGTTCCCCGTTGACGAATGTCTGGCGACTAGTGGATGGTCTTTCACAGACAGAAGATGCTGGTAGTTGTGCTTCGAGAAAGGTGAGAACCGTGTGTAAGCGAGGGCTTTGGTGGCCGTTTCTGTGATGTGCTTTTTCGGATGGGATCTGGGCTTTATTGTCGAAGTTTGAGTTCTGACAGAGTTGGTCCCGTGCTGTTGTTGGCGTTTGGCTTGCCAGGTGCAAGCTGGTGGAAGCTCAGTGATGGTTGTCCCCGGTGCAGTGCGTGAGATCAGTCAGCGGGTTACGAAGCTGGCGTTTGGTTGGTCCGCCGTGCATGGGCGTTGACTGGTGGATTGGTTCTTGTGGCGAGGATTGCATTCCCTCAGTGGGTGAGAGGGTGGCAGTGATGCCGTGTTTTGGTTTTCGTGTTGTCTAAGGTGATGCTAGACCTGCGCTTTTGTGTTATGCCTACTCTGGTGACCGATGTGTGTGCGGTGTACGGAGCGTGGCGTTGAGCGTGATTAAGGTCTAGCGGTATCCCTCATGATTGGTGCTTTCGTGAGAACCGTGGTTTTTTTTTTGCTGGGGCACTGACATCATTGTCAGTTGGTTAAGGTGTTCTTCCCCTGTGACTTGGTGCTAGTCCTGAATTTTCAGGATAAAATTTTTTTAAGGGGGGAGGGATGTAATGCCCCGAATTTTTTTGGATATTTTTCGGATGATTTTTCGTGGGTCTCGGAGTGTATTTTGTGCTTTACACGTGTTTTTTTCTGATTTGCCTTCGGAACACTGTGTAGGGTGAACTGTGACGTTCTCCAACTCCGGGACATGACCAGCGCGTTGTGCTCTTCCCGAGGACCGCGGAGGTAATTTTTCATATTTTTTTTGAATTTATGGAATTTTTAGATTTTTCTATATATATTAACCTCCTTTTTCTCTCTCCCCATCTCTCATTTCTCTCTTCCCTCCCTCTCTCTTCTCACGCTCTCTCCTCTCTCCCTCTCTTCTCCGGCGGCCGACGGAGGTGGACAGGGGTGAGACGGCGAGGATGGAGCGAGGATCGCGATGGTGGATGCGGTTCGTGGGATCGCGAGCCGGCGAGGGTTTAACGGCATTTTCTTGGCGGATCGGCGTCCACGGTGTGCGGAATCTTTGGTGGAGATAGGGAGATGGATCCCCAGCTCGTGTACTTCCTTTCCCGTGATTTTGATAGGCCGCGGTGAGCCGAGCGGGCTTATTTGAGTGATTTGGGGAAAAAGCATGTTTTTGGGGTGTGAGCCGGATCTAAGGTTTTAACCGTGTTTTTGTGGTTTGAATGGGTCCTCTCGGTGCTAGAGAGGCTGGGGACTAGGTTCCCCTTGTTTTCCCCTTCGCTCGGGCGCGAACGGGCGTGGAATGGAGCTTTCGACGATTTTCGTCGTTTTCGGGTTTCCAGCTTAAAAATAGTCTTAACAGAAGCCGCTTATAGGTGAAGCAGTCCCCAGTCAGACCGTTTTCTGTCCGTTTCACGTGTTGCCTTGTGTGGTCTCGCGATAGACCGTTCCATTGGTTTAAGCAGTTTGAGCCAGACCGTTTCTTGTGGCTGGGCGGCCAGGGGCTGACCGCCTAGGGTTCCGGCGGCCACCTGGGGACCGCCATTGGTCATTGTTTTGTCGGCAGGTTTTACGGTTCGTGGGAGACTGCCGGGCATCCTAAGTGGCCTCGCGACCGACCGGTACTGTTGGTAAGCGGTCAAGCCATGACCGCCTAGGGTATCTACGGTTGTGTGCCTGTGGTGGTCTGGAGGAGACCGCCCTATTTCGTGCGCGGCCTTGCGACTGGCCGCTACTTAGTGCATAGCGGCCAGGGCAGGACCGCCAGATTCTGGAGCGGCCCATGTGCGACCGCCCCTTGACCGCTTGTTCCTGGTTAGTCGCGGTCTAATGAAGACCGTTGTTCTGGCTTTTACGGTCTAGGGAGGACCTCTTATTAGAGCTATGCGGTCCCAGCCTGACCACCTATCTCTGTGACGGTCCAGGGAAGACCGCCACTATGTTTCTTATGCTTAACGGGTTTCGGTCGCATTGTGTCGATCTCCGGTCGACCCAGTTGTGACCCAGTGGTCGACCTTTGGTCTCGTGAATGTTTCGGACACCCAGTGAGTTCCGTGTCCGTATTTCTGGGGTGTCTGGAGGTACCGTATTACCTCGGTTAGCGTGCCCGTAGGTTTGGTGGGTCCGGGTGACCCCACGTGATCCGGGCTTTCGTGTTCTCGCTAGAACGAGTCATCGTGTATCGGCTTGTGTGCGGTGGGTTATTCTCGCACGTCATTGGCTTCCCGGTAAGCGTTTTCGAATAGGCCATGGGTTTGGCGCTTGGACTGTGAGTCCAGTCACCCAGTTTGGGGCTGGAGGTTTTCCGCTTTTCCGTTGGATAGGGGATCAACCTGACGGCTTGTGAGCTGCCACAGTATTCATGCTACTGTGGTTTCTGACCTAGGCATAGGGCAGATTGACGGCGTGGTGCTGTCCCTGCACGGCGGTTTTGACCCCGAGTCTTGCGACTCAAAGACCGTTGGATTTAGTGGGTCTAGTGGGATGTCCAGAGTCTGGTGGCGTCGTGCCACCTGTTACCCCGTGTTACTCGCAATGGGTGCGTCAGTGGCTTTCCGTGTTCACGTTTAGTGATCTCCCACTAGTCATAGCCTTCTCACAGCACGCGTGTGCTGACCCACCCGGGAGTGGTGGAGCGGCTTACCCGGGAGAGACGGTTTTTAGGCTGGTTACCGTAGGGTCCCTCACCTTTGTAGCCTGAGTCCGGCTGGGGGAAAATCAGCTAGAGGACCCGACCTAGGGCGGATGGTCTGTGTGTGCGCACTTAGTTGGGGGCTGATGGACCCGCACTGACGAGCGCGACCCCAGCTAGTCCTTGTTCGTGGTACTGGTTACTATGTGTCTCTGTCTCCGCCTGGGGCGTCGCAGCGAGACACCTGAGGCTGTGGACTAAGTCGTCAGTGGATGCATCCGGCCTTGCTTCTGGTGGGCAGTGCTCCCGTCACATGACGTGAGTTTCTTATGACTTTAGTTTTCGCTTCCTGTCTGCAAGACGTGGTTTTGCGTGCAGTTTCTGGGTGTGTTCTCAAGGTAGAGGACTAGGGTTCCGGTAAGCGTCACTGATGCGGGACGGGATGCGAACCTGGGACTCTACCTCGCGGGCGTCCCTAAGCGAGGGAAATGTGGGATCGTGTGCGGTTGAGAAATCGGCGATGAGTCGGGTAGTCAGCTCACTTTCGTGCCCGGATCAGGTCACGGGACGGGTTTCGCTCTCCCTCGCATCGGTGATAAAAAAATATATCGAGCTACGTTCCTATCACTCTAGCAGCGGCATTCAAAAATATACGAATTGAGCAAATGCGATAGAGAGAGTGTCGAATTTACCTCCACGCTCCAGGCGTGGGGAAGACGACCCTGGCCGAAGCTCGTACTCCCGGTGTACAAATATTACAATAATTACACAAATGAATTTATCACCCACTCCACGTAGGGAGGTAAAGGGTTACAATGTGGGGCCCGAGAGTAGCGATCTTGGGTTGACGTGCAGCAATTTGGGCCGGAGGCAGACTGCTGGTCCTACTCTGTTCCGACTCGGTACTGTTCCAACTCGGTACAGCAAGGGAACTCAGCAACTGGGACGGCGGCTTCCGGTCGACTCCTTGCTGGGGCGACTGGCTGGGACGCTTCTGATGGGTGGCCGATCGATCTTCAGGAGCGGCGGTGACCGAGTGTGCGCCGGCGTATTTTCCAAGGAATTAATTCCCGGACTGAGTTGCTGGCATGTCCACAGATCTGCTCTACGTGCCTTCACTAAAAGATTTCTTGCGGCCAGATCTGATGTCGGATCGATACAAACTTAGTACCAATGGATAGAGGACTCATAGGGCTACGACATATAAAATTTTCAGGTCCATCAGGTGAATGGATTGAAAATTAAAATGACTGTTCCACAATAGTTTTTGCTAGCTCGGACTGACAAACACACAGGGCAGACTGAGTTTTTCCTAAAAATGAATTTTGACCGAAGGGCAAAACATAGATCTAGACTCCAGAAAAATTATGGTGGAAGGGGGGTACGTGAAGGACATGTAGGATTTTGTTGGGGATTTTAGGAGATGTATAAGGGTGGGGGGAAAATACGACAACCAGATTCTATCCCGCAGATCTGCTGATTGGCAGACTGTCAAGGGTGGAACAAAAAATACGGGAAAAATACCAAATGATGTCTGAATGACACGAAATTTAAATTGGAGACTGGGGATAACAAGACGAACAAGCACTCAAAATTTCAGCTCGATCAGATCTCCCGATTTGGAGATAAAAATCAGGCTTTAACCTTCTGTCCATATCTAGACAGAACTCCGACGCGACGGCGACGGCGGTGCTGAGCTTCTCACTCAGAGAGGGGGAGGGGAGGAGGCTTCACACCTCAAGAAATTCGCAGAACTCCATCTGCAAGAGGGGTGGGAGAGAGGAAGGGGTGCCCTTGGGCTTGCTCTTAGCAAAAATGCTTACTTCTTCATTAAAATCTCTAATGACACTATACATAGGCTTATATAGAGAATGGCAAGGGGTAGGGGGTTGGGAATTTCGTGGGAGAGAGGGGAGGGGTAAATTAGGGATAGCATTTTCTTCTCCCATGTGGTCAAATAACCAAATTAAATAAAAATATAACATGGAATAAACTATATTATAAGGGGGAAGTATCTTGGACTTTGCTTGGTCAAAGTTTGAATTTTCTTTTACCTTGTCCCCCCTTGGTCCAAGTCCAATCTTGGACTTTGAACTAGCCCCACATGGGCCCTAGAACCTATGTGGACCAATGAAAAAGAGGGTGGGGGACCATGCTGGACCCACTGACAATTTACATAGAAACCCAAGATTCCTAAAGACTAACAAATAGGCTTATAATGCCTTACAATTGCAAACCCAATTAGCTAAGGGTATAAATATAAATAAAAGAACACAAATGTAAAATAAAAATGTTAGTGCCTAGTGTTGATTCCCATCAATTCTCCCCGGGTAGGAAGAACTCGACCCCGTTGAGTAATGGGTGTGGCTGCTCGTGTGGCCCCTGCGAATCTGTCACCGACCTGGAAGCGCGGAGTACGCTCCACTCCAAGTAATCGTCACATGCTCATCCCGTATATATTCGATATGCACACGCTGCTGTGGAAATGAGGGTAATGGTGGACATTCCGGGATGGGGTCACTCTCAAAGGAAGGAGACGGCTCAATGACTCACTAGAAATCACCGCTGGGTCCCTTTATGTGACTAGATCTGATATGTAGAATGGTAGAGTCGATCCAAAATTTTGGCAAGTCTACAACGTACGCATTAGACCCGACTTGCCTCACACTCGAAAGGGACTGACCACGCTAGCGTACAAAGATCGACTCAACTCGATGTATGCATATGCACTCGACAGACAAACTCTACGAAACAAAGACTCACATATGACCCTAAACAAACCTACTGTTAGTCCGACCCATATACATGCAATGGTGGACCAGGACATCCGAATGTGTGCCATGCATACACTAGGTCCAATCGATGGTTGGTGGAATGTGGAACTCCTAGACATCCTAGTATGTCCCTAGCATGCGGCTGCCTATTGGATTTGGGAGACTTGGGAGGGCTAGGAGAGCCGAATGCGTCTTCTTTGTCACCCATATATGATGACCGTGGGACGGTCCCTTGGCTGAGTGTAGGTGGACTAGCCCGTGGGGAAGGGGTGTTGTAGTGGACTTCCCTAACAAGATGGAATGGATAAAGTGAGTCATAAGGCTCACTAGGGAAGGGGTCGAAGGGATCAAAGAAAGGGTGACCCCTCGAGCTGGGTTCCCACATGTCACGGTCCCATGTCAAAAATTCTTGAAGGTGTAGATGGTCACCTTCATCCGTTATGGTAAAAGAGACGGTGACCTTATGGAGAAAATGTGATTCCTCCCTTGGGCAAAAGGGTATGATGTCGGGCTCGGCCGGCGTGGGGAGGAATAAGAGGACCTCCGTGGTGATATGACTCATGGTGCACACGGAGGTAATGGACCCCCCAGCGGGATGGGTGAAGCTACGACCGGTGGGTCGGTCGAAACCTGGGGTCAATAAGTGCGTCAACTGCAACTATCGGTCTAATCCCGTAAGAAGGTCACCCAATGTATCCACATGGTGACTAGACCGGAATGTGATATGGAATGAGTTGACTGGCACTAAAGGTAATGTGGGGTCCATGGATGGATAGCATGATGCTCTATGGACCAAGTCTATCTTAAGCCAACTAAGTAGTGGCTCGGCGATGAAAAGCTTTCCCGTTAGAAACACGGGTGGCTCCAAAGGCGGTAACTCTCAATGAGGTGGTTCTGGATGATGATCGGACGTGGGTGGCAACGAAGCTCTAGGGGAAGGGTTCCCCGGCTGGGGTGGGGAAGGCCGTGGGGTAGGCTGTCCGACCGGTTCGGGACTCAGCTGAGAGGTAAATGCTCGCCAAAGGGCGGCATCAAACCTTACCTCGAAAGGCTCAACCTCTAGAGCTACCAGATAAGACTGCGCCAGAGTGAACGCGTCGCGGCAAAGACATTCAAACTAGAAGTGAAGCCGCAAACCTCTCCGGAACTGAAAGGCGGTCGTGGTGCTCTCTAACTCCATATTCCAGCCGATACTTATCATACTCCCGAATGTACTCAAACCTGGACTTGCTGTCTTGTACGGGTCTACTCGGGGTGCATGGGTTGGCCATAGTTGCACATAAGATGGGAATTGGCTCCCCTAGGAGTGCACATGCATTGGAACACTTTTTTTTATTTTTCTATGCAAAACTTTTATGCAAGACTAATGCAAGCACCTAGACACGATTCTAAATGGTGAATAGGGTAAAATGCGGACTCGAGTACAAACCTAGACTCAACCCATATCCGGTACTAGGTGAAGGTTTGATCCGAAGATCGCGCTTACGCAAGTGAGTCACCTTCCCGATAGGCGTAACCTAACGTTCGGGCAACACCTTTTGATATACCGAATAAAGGTATGCAAATGCAACCTTGGACCGACTTAGACATACACTCTTTTTTTTTGTTTATTTTTAAACAAAGACTACCCTAGACTCAACATTCCGCTCTGATACCAATTTAATGCGGGACGGGATGCAAACCTGGGACTCTAGCTCACGGGCGTCCCTAAGCGAGGGAAACGTGGGATCGTGCGCGGTTGAGAAACCGGCGATGAGTCGGGTAGTCAGCTCTCTTTTGTGCCCGGATCGGGTCACGGGACGGGTTTCGCTCTCTCTCGTAGCGGCGATAAAAATATATCGAGCTACGTTCCTATCACTCTAGCAGCGGCATTCAAAAATATATGAATTGAGCAAATGCAATAGAGAGAGTGGCGAATTTACCTCCACGCTCCGGGCGTAGGGAAGATGACCCCGGCCGAAGCTCGTACTCCCGATGTACAAATATTACAATAATTACAGAAATGAATTTATCGCCCACTCCACGCAAGGAGGTAAAGGGTTACAATGTGGGGTCCGGGAGTAGCGATCTTGGGTTGACGGGCAGCAATTTGGGCCGGAGACGAGCTGCTGGTCCGACTCGGTTCCGACTCGGTACAGCAAGGGATCTCAGCAACTGGGACGGCGGCTTCCGGTCGACTCCTTGCTGCGGCGACTAGCTGGGACGCTTCTGATGGGTGGCCGATCGATCTCCAGGAGCGGCGGTGACCGAGTGTGTGCCGGCATATTTTCCAAGGAATTAATTCTCAGACTGAGTTGCTGGCCTGTCCACCGATCTGCTCTAGGCGCCTTCACGAAAAGATTTCTTGCGGCCAGATCCGGTGTCGGATCGACGCAAACTTGGTATCGATGGATAGAGGACTCAGAGGGATAAGACATATAAATTTTTTAGATCCATCAGGTGAATAGATTTAAAATTAAAACGACTGTTCCACAATAGTTTTTGCTGGCTCGGACTGACAGACATACAGGGCAAACTGAGTTTTCTCTAAAAATAAATTTTGACCGAAGAAAAAATATAGATCTAGACTCCAGAAAAATTATGGTGGAAGGGGGGGTACGTGAGGGACACATATGATTTTTTTGGAGATTTTAGGAGATGTATAAGGATGGGGGGAAAATACAATAACCAGACTCTATCCCGCAGATCTACTGATTGACAAACTATAAGGGGTGGAACAAAAAATATGAGAAAAATACCTAATGATGTCTGAATGACACGAAATTTAAATCGGAGACTGGGGATAACAAGATGAACAAACACTCAAAATTATAGCTTGATCAGATCTCTTGATTTGGAGATAAAAATCGGGCTTCAACCTTCTGTCCATATCTAGACAGAACTCCGACGCGACGGCGACGGCGGCGGCGGCGGCGGGACTGAGCTTCTCACTCAGAGAGGGGGAGGGGAGGAGGTTTCACACCTCAAGAAATTTGTATAACTCCATCTGCAAGGGGGGTGGGAGAGAGAAAGGGGTGCCCTTGGGCTTGCTCTTGACAAAGATGCTTACTTCTTCATTAATATCTCTAATGACACTATATATAGGCTTATATAGAGAATGGCAAGGGGTGGGGGGCTGGGAATTTCGTGGGAGAGAGGGGAGAGGTAAACTAGGGATAGCATTTTCTTCCCCCATGTGGTCAAATGGCCAAATTAAATAAAAATATAACATGGAATAAACTATATTATAAGGGGGAAGCATCTTGGACTTTGCTTGGTCCAAGTTTGAATTTTCTTCCACCTTGTCCCTCCTTGGTCCAAGTCCAATCTTGGACTTTGAACCAGCCCCACATGAGCCCTAGAATCTAGGTGGACCAATGGGAAAGAGGGTGAGGGACCATGCTGGACCCATTGGCAATTTACATAGAAACCCAAGATTCCTAAAGACTAACAAATAGGCTTATAATGTCTTACAATTGCAAACCCAATTAGCCAAGGATATAAATACAAACAAAAGGACACAAATGTAAAATAAAAATGTTAGTGCCCAGTGTTGATTCTCATCAGTCACCGAGGGATCACGACAACGTTGTCGTGATGTTTATTCTGGTAGCGTAGCCGGAGGTTTCCCCATTGGTTCGGTGATCCCCTGACTGTGAGATCGGGGAGTGTTTCCATGTACAGTAGGAGTAGCTATAGTGTCGAGTTTTTACCGGCCACCGGTTTGCTGTTCCTGCTGTAGTTACTACTTTCCGCTACCACCGTTGTTCTCGGTTGGGGTTCTGCAGGATCCCTACTGAGCCAGTGACAGGAGGCTCACCCCTGCTTTTCAGGTGCGGCAGTTCTTCCTCGGGGTTCGAGAGCGTTGCGTGCAGGTTCTTAGTTGCCAGTTTGTCGGGTCGAGTGTTCACTTGGTGTTGGGTACGTTCTTCTGCCTTAGACTGTACTTTCTGTTGGACTGGACTCTGTTGTAGTTGTTTATTTATTTCTGTTAATTATTGAATTATCCTGCTTTATTTCCTATTTCTTTGTACCTCCATACTCCTTTTTAGCCCTTCCGAGCCTCGGCTCGTGGGCGACGGGCCAAGATTCGAATGGTATCGGGTTCCTTTTCCGATATCCGGATCTTAGGTCGTCACACTCTCTCTTTCTGCTTAAGCTTCCTCTTTGCTCGTTTACTTATTTCTGACTTAAGAATCAGAAGTTTGTCCTCTGAGATCACTCCCAGAGCTCCTTCTGACGTTCTATCTAGTAATTATATTTTTTCCCGGGTTCATTGTTCCCTGACAAATAAATCTTAAAAGTATAGTACGAAATGAAGGAAACATTTTTCAGACCTTACACTATGTAATAAATGAAGGTGAGTATAGTTGAGTGTTCAGACACAACAAGAATATTTATACGGAGTACTCTAAAAGGAACACAAGTAGTATTTTCTCTTTAAAATATACTTATTTTTAGACATTTTTATGAGCAATTATTGTAAACTTCTTAAGATTTTTCTCATTTATATTCTCGTTAAAAGTGAAATTATGTGAAAATCTATCCTATACTTTTACATTTGAATGTATCCTCTCTATATGTGAATTTAATATTAGGTATATATTTTTTGTATTTTTTTGTCAAAATAACCATAGAATATTTCATCTCCTCGTCAGTTTGCTAACGAAAAAGTAATGGTAATGGCATTCACATACGAAGCATATAGGTGCGAATGCAAATCCAAGATGAAGTTTGCGTGCATCCCAAAGGGTGGTTTGCTGGCTCGTAGTGTATCGGTATCATTCGACCGACTTATAACGTATTTGAAGAAACCTGGGTCGACAGGTCTGCATTTCGATACGAGTCTTCTCTTTAAAGGAGATCGAAGTCAAAAATATTAAAAAAGGAGACTTCCATGTCCGACCTTCACGAACCAACATTATATTGGTAACGTACCACTGAGAAATCTGCCATCCTGATTCAGTGATACAGCGACCCATATACCACAGTTATCATTCTTCTTGCCCCCTTTCAAATGTTTCCTAAATGGATTCCCCTTCAAATATGAATGGTGCCATTTTTACTCTCTTAATATACTTACAGTTTTGAGGCATTGCTCTCATCAATCATCATCACTCTCGTTCACTATTCGTACATGGTGATGGGCAAAACGATTCTATGCAATAAATACGGGTGAGTATTTGAGACACATTAGATCACTTTAGGGAGTACTTTAAAGGAGTACAAGTAGTATTTTACTTTAAAATGTAATTATTTTTAGCTAAGCAATTATTGTAAAAACTTTTATCTAAGCATAAACCTTCTATAAAAATGATAATATCTTAGTTATCTTTTTTTTTCAATAGGTATTATTTTTTTAACGGATATCATGAAACTCATGATCAAACTCAAGACCTCCTCCAAAAAAGGGTAGCAGTGAGACCATCGTTGAGCTCATCATGAATATCTTTCTTATAGTGTAAAAAATGACTTGATAACTTTTTTTTGTCATCATCGGGGAAGTAAATTTGTACAACAAGTCTTTGCATCCCGTTACGACTTCTCCCAAAATAAAATAAGTCTTTACATATATTTTTTAGAGAATTGCAATCTCTTGTACTCTGCCTCGAGAGTGCTTGAGAAGGGAGCCTCTCTCTCTCTCTCTCTCTCTCTCAATCCTCCATCATCTCCTCCCCTCTCATCTGACCACCGTCCCTCGCCCTACCACCCACCCCTCTCCCTCTATCCTCCCTCCTCCCTCCTCTCTCCACGCAGCGTCGTTACGCTGGTCGGCATCGCTAGTAGATACCTTCGTCCCTTCCCCTCCTTCTCTCTCTCGATCCTCCCCCCTCCCCCTCTCATCTGACCACCTCTCTCCCTTGATCCTCCCTCCTTTCCCCTCCCTCCTCTCTCCAAGCAACGCCGATGCACCGGTCGGCATTGTCGGTAGGTACATATCTTCCTCCCCTCCCTGTCTTCTCTTTCTCATTCCTCCCTCTTCTCCCATCCCTGCGGACCACCTCTCCCTCTTGGCCCGCCGCCCCCTCCACACCCTCTCTCCACATAGTGCCGCTGTGTCGGTCGACATGGCCGATAGGTACCTTTCTCTCTTCCCCACCCTTGCTCTCTCTCGTTCCTCCGTCATTTCCTCCCCTCCCCTCGGACCACCGTCCCTCGCCCTGCCGCCCACCTCTCTCCCTCGATCCCCCCTCCTCTCCCCTCTTATCTGACCACCTCTCCCTCAGCCCACCCCCCCTCTCCACCCTCTCTTCACACAACGCCGCTGCACCGGTCAGCCCAATGCCACCTGCCCCCCTCTGATTCTTCCCTCCTCTCCCCTCCCGACTCCCTCTCCCTCTCTCTCTCTCTCCCTCCCCCTCCCTCTCCCTCTCCTCCCCTCGCCAACCACCCTTCTCCTCCCCTCCAGTCACCCTCCCTCTCACTCGCCTCCCCTCGCCAACCACCCTTCTTCTCTGCATGCTCGCGAAGGGAACCCTTTCGCTCCCTTCTCCCTCCTTCTCCTCCTCGCGGTGCCCCCTCCCCAAGATCGACAATCCGGGCAACTTCGCATCGATGTACCTCAAGATCACCTCCGATGGACCTCGTCACTGACTCACCTACTTCTGTGTCGCCCTCCACTGTCTCCTTTGCGCTCGCCATAGGCTGTGGCAGAGGTGAGAGTGATGGCAAGCAATGCGTTGATTTTTAACTCGGTCATTGTCGACTAACAAGTCTACATAAAATTTAAAAATTATGACACTTTTACCTTACAAATAGTTACTTTTTATCAATTTTAAAATTTAGGTTAAAAATTGACATTTCATAATTCTTTAGGTAATAATAATTTTTAAAAAAAAAGTGCTCCCAAATACGCTATTAATATGTCTGATAAAGTTCTACTTGCATGTCAGGTGGTGCAGCAAGTTGCTGCATCATCTTGGGACACAAATAAATAAAAAGAAATTAATTCTTTTAAGCAGCTCTTTCCCCCAAGATCTCTACTCTTTTCTTTCGATAAGTAAGTGAGCTGTATGAATGTAAAAAAATAAAAAATGTACAAAAGAGACAAATACTCAGACAGGCCCGAGATACTTGTCTATAACCATCTCAACGTGGAAATCATGACCACAACCCATGGACATTAGCCCTAGACAAATTAGTCATAGATGCGTCAAGAATGAAATGCAGCAAATCATTGGCCACATAAGTCATGGATTATGACTACCGAAGGATCCCACCGGCCACGCAAGTTATGGACTAAAAGATAGAGCTGATCCAAGGATAACAGTCTCGTTGAGAATTAATGAAGATAGTGTGCATAACCTTTAGCCGCCAAGAGCAAATTAAAATGGAGCGACATGAGTATATGCTTACTCCGTCAGATGGACCTTCATCTATATACTTACCTCCTAAAGCACTCACATAAGATGTTCAGTTCAAATAACTCTCATAAATGCCGAGTTCAAAGAAACATGATTCATAAAACATCTTAGTAAAAGTAGCATTAGTAGAAACTACGCATTAAGCACGCCATGTCAAAATTATAAAAGGAAATCATATGGCCAGAATGTATTCCCATAAAAAAGAAATGTAGAGTCATTTTCTAAAGAATAAATGAGAAAGGATCCATGCCTCCCTTCTGTTAAGATGTCTATTTCTTTGTTTTGACTCCATGCAATGCCTCAAATCTGTCCAAATATGAAGGAGAGATGCATCCCTTCTTGACCATTCTTCTCAAAGATTTTGACACGTCGCTCCTTCCAAATCCACCGAATAACACTTCTGGCGAGGGTGATCTTGGTCAATTGAGTGAGAATCTCTTTACTGCTGAAGTTGTGTCTCAAGATCCAAACTCATGGGTGACGGTGAAATTAAATGGAGTAATATTTTGTGCACCGAATCCGATGCATAAAGTCTCGTCATAATGTAACTTGCATTCTCATTGGTCTCCCAAAAGATGAAAAGACCTTTTTCTGCAATGAAAATTATGTTCCCGTCAGACTTGTACTTTCGCGTATTAAAGATTGGACTCGCTCGACGAAAAAATATAAGACTGAAATATTTTGTAACATTGAAATATTTTATATATAAATAAAATATTTTGTTATAAAAATGAAATATTTTGTTTAACTTCAGAAATAAATCAATAAAATATTTTGTACAAATTAAACATTTTATTATATGAACGTAACATTTGTTATAAGGATAAAACACTACAGAAATGAAACATTTTGTTATAATAACGAAACCTAACAAAATGTCTCAATTCTATATCAAAATATTTCATTTCTGTAATAAAATATTTCGGTGCTACAAAATATTTCAGTCCTGTATTTTTTCGTCGAGCGGTTTCGATCTTTAATGCGCGAAAAAGCGCGCCGTACAGGTCTTACGAAGGCGTACTTTTCTACGCAGAAAATGGTCTTTTCACCTTTTGGGAGGCCAATGGGAACGCACGTTACATTATGACATGACTTTGTGCATCGAATTCGATGCACAAAATATTACTCAATTAAATGTAACTAGGATTTGCTTTCAAACCCATTTAGTGTAAGAGCACTTAAAAGAAGGTTTTATAATTCCCCTCTAGCTCTCCTATGGCGAAGAACACACGTGCTAGCCAAGGAAATATATTTCCACTTTAAATTATCCACGGTCAAAAGTTTTTTCAAGTAAGTTTTCCACCTGCACAATGAGAACTTTTGATAGGTAGACCTATCCAAAATCCATTCATGAACCCCCATCTTTTGGTGTTTCTCTCTAAGGGTCTCTTTGGTTCAGATTGTTCAGGTAGATTTTTTTGAAAAATCCCTGCATTGAATGAATGTCAGAGTGTCAGAGATTTTGGACCTCGAAATCCACCCCGAAGCTCCATGAGAGGAGCTTTTGTAGATTATTTAACACCGCTCCTTTTATGTCTTTCTCTCTCTATTTTTAAAAATCCACCCAGCACAAAAGCCTAGACAACTTTGGGTCATTTGGTTGGGATGAAATTATGCAGGGGATTCCAATGATTGGAATCTCCTAATGATCCGAAACAAACGGGCCCTAAACTGTTCACATGCAGACTTAGCAGTGAATTCCCCATTATTGTGCTTCCAAACAACCTTGTCTACTCCATTTCTCTCAATTGGGATGTTGTTGATTACGTGCCAAAGAGTAATCATATCTGAAGTGGCAAGAGAGAGGCTCCAATGCCCCCCATGAATGAAATAAGCCACATTCAGGTCCTTGGGTGCCTCGAGATGATCATGTCCAATACTATCTCCATAAAGATGGAAAATACTTTTACCATTAATCCACGAATCATATCACATGCCAGTGGAACTCTCAATGGTCATAGAGTAGGTCAAATGGTTTGTGATCTAGCAACGTGCCGATAGAATTCCCTTCTAAACTATACTGAGTGATAAGAGACACCTTCGATAGTCCAGATGTTTTTTCTGATCAAATACTTCTAATTTGTCTGGTCAACCCATAAGGAAAGATGCCCCTTGTAGGATTGCGCAAAGTTAGTTTGCGAGACAACCTTTATTCCAATCAGCTAATTTCTGCAAACCTAGACCTCTTTTATCTTTCGGTCTACAGGTGTGATTCTACTTGATCTTAGATGATCAAATGATTAAAAAGATATTTAAAATAAATATTGTTCATACAAAAAGACATAACCAAATTAAATTGATCCATTAAGGGCGTTCATTCCTTATTTTTAAAATTTGTTGTAGCCATCTGACATAAAATGAGAAGGTACATGGAGATGGGGATTTCCGTAGCCCAACTAAGAACAGCCGAACTAGGTCCAACAAGACCAAACGAGACTCAGCTCATCCAAGTGACAGTCCCCTAGGGCCCACTTAGGC
This sequence comes from Amorphophallus konjac, assembly GCA_022559845.1. Classification (NCBI taxonomy): domain Eukaryota; kingdom Viridiplantae; phylum Streptophyta; class Magnoliopsida; order Alismatales; family Araceae; genus Amorphophallus; species Amorphophallus konjac. The sequence goes on along the minus strand of CM040119.1, from coordinate 310,778,046 downwards.
AAAAAAGTCCAATAAAGATCACTCGGGAACCCACCATTCCTCGGCGGCCCTTAGGCTCGGAAGGACCGAGCATCAGAACGGAGGAAGACCCACGCCTGAGTTATCCCTCCATCGGGATAGAGGCGAGCGCTCTGCGCCCACTCCGACCTGACTGCATCCGAGCTATGCCTATCGCCCAGACAGGGCTGGCACCTCTTATGCTCGGACCGACTGACAAGTGTTTATCCGTGCAGCCGTTGAGAGCCCTTTATGAGCAGGAGTTTAAGGGGATAAAGGATCCATGATCCCTCAAGGCCATAAAGATCCCACGATGAGGACGTAACGATCCCATGATGAGGACGTAACTCCCGCCTGAAACTCCTCAGCTTACGGGACTCATCAGGTGTTGGCACTCAAAATATAATCCTTCGGCGACCAAGCCGCAAAGACGAATGATACGGCCCACTGAAGCACAGAAGCCGATGAAGATCAACTTATCAAAGATTCCTCAAGTTAACGGAGCCCCAAGTCACCTTGAAATGAGCACCGGGGACTTTACCTCAGGAGAGTCGGAATGAACCCGCAACCAACCGGCAGCGCGACCAAGCCTGCCCAATGATCTGACATCGACCTCGTCATGCCGCTACCTTACATCCGTCGCCCGACCAAGGACGACGGTCTACCCAATGACTCTCCTAAGGAGGAAGAACGTCCTCGGTCGTCCACAACAAGGGACTGAAGGTTCTATCAGCAGAAGGCCCCGATCACCCGACACGGGTTCGGCTTCTCGCCATAGTGGGCCGGTTAGTGGCCGATTGATCGCCATTCAAGGCGGAATTACCCCGGATGCAATGTCATCCCGCAAGGAAGCTTCAAGCACGAGTCCGTCTCGACCAGAAGCACAAATCACAGTGCCGAAGGCCCTGCCAGCGGGATACCCGTGTGCTCGGGCCAGACACACGCGAAGTTCTGATTAAGGCCATTCATCACATCAAGAGCTTCGTCAACATCCCGTCAGGGTTTTCCAAGGGCCAGGGCGAGAGGAACAGTCAACAGAAGCTTCCGCAACCATCCCCGGACCCATCGGCTGACCCACGCCGAGCAAATAAGCTAAAACGGCGCGTGAAGGGTCACCGGCGCCACCAAATCCGGCGCGCCCACACAATCGGGGACTTTTCCCGGCGCCGTTTGATCCGGCGCGCCCCCTTCCCAGGGCGCCGGATTAACGAGGTATATATATACCCCGCCTTTGAAACAGAAGAGAACACACGAGGAAAGGGGGAGGAGGAATAAGAAAGAAAAAAAAAGAGAAGATAGCCAATACGAGGGGAAGGGTTGTTGGTTCGAGAGAAAAACCTTGGGGGGAGAAGTAGGGTTTCCCATTGAGGGTTCTCGCCGCCGTCTTCCTCGTCTGCTCGTCTGAATATCTCCGGAGCGAGAGAAAAGAAGCCGGTGATCCGATACCCTGTCCTGGAGAAAGAGTCTAGGTGGGTCTACGTGGTTTTCTTCCGGTCGATTCCCCTTTTTCTTCTTTGGTTTTCTCCCCCTGATACAATGTAAGTGAGAGAGGGGAGGGGCGATGATACGAGCCTGACCTCCCCTCCCTCACCATCGCCTCTGCCTCTTCTCTTCATCTGGGATGATCTTCTGCTATTAATGTAAACGGCGGCCGAGCGACAACGCCGGCGTCGGAATATATGCTGTGTGTATATATCTGCCTGTATCGTTCATCGAATGAATGGAATGCGTTGATGCCCGATGCTGTATCCATCTTTCATGCTTTCTCTCTAATTTCTCTTCAGATGTGCATTTAATGTTTCCCGACGTGCATAGTTCCCGGATCCCTTTTTCCCTATGCTGGATATGCCCCTGGGCTATATGAATCGTCCCCCCCTCCCCGGGGTTCTCTCTCTATTCCAATGTGATGGTCGGGCTCTGCAGCATGTGTGCCATGGGTTTTGTGATCGGAGACGCACTCGTGTGCGTATCTCTGCTCATCTCCGTCTAGGGAGCAGACCCTTCGCCGCCCCTGTGCCTTTCCTCATAGGCTAGATGAGAGGGGAAGATCGCTTCTGTCATCCCTTCTTCATCCTGGGACGAGCCCCTGTCGGTTTTTCTGAACATGATGTATATATATATATCCCGTCCCCAAATCTTTACGCTAATCATATAGCATGCCAGTATTAATTTATCTAGCCTGCGGGCTTTACTGTTCTAATATGTGTCTAGCAATTCGGTTGCCCACTTGTCGTCAGACGATGTCTTGCGCCACCCTTTCCACTTCGCATCTTAACAGGAGTCTGCTCTGTAGCATCGCTCCAGTACCCGGGGAGGGGGATATTCCCCCAATCTTCTATGTTAGTCACTCGGTCGATAGGGGAGGCTCATCCGTTGATGAGGAGTATCCCTCCCAGCCATTGAGTGCACAGTGATGGGGCTAAGCCCTACAATTCAAATCCACGGTCCTTAATGGACCTCGTGGTGGCCGCGGGTTGTGTGCCCCTTGTAGGCTAGCCCTCGGGGTTTCCTTCCCTCTGTCGGTCGTCCCGATTCAAGTGTTGTGGTGACTCGGGTCGCGTGCCCCTCGCAGGCTAGCCCTCGGGGTTTTCGCTCCCATAATGAGTCGCCTCATTCGCTCACTGTCGCCCACGGATTCGGTGCCCCTAGTAGGCTAGGCCTCAGGGTTTTCCTCTTCGTTCGGGTTTGCCGGCCGCCGTTGCGCCACCCGGCCTTCAGGGCTTGCTCCGCCACGTGAGTACTCCCCGCTTCTCCCCGACAATCCTCCGGGATGGGGAGATGCTGCCGAAATTTCGGCTCGAACGAGTCTGACTCGGAACAATCGCCACACTCGAGTATGAACCTCGCGTGAGCCTGTGACTCGGCTCCCGAATGCCCCGGGGTCGATCCTTTGAATAAATGACTTGAGTAAACTTTCAAAGTTTCCTAAAGTATTTTAATAAACCCAAGAAAAATGAATAAAATCTCGATTTTCGTGAGATCGGGCTAAACCGGCGCCGTTTATATACGGCGCGCCCTTTCCGGCGCGCTTCTTCCCGGCGCACCCCAATCAAGCCACGCCGTTTTAACTTCCCTCTTGCACCTACGGTTTCCCACGCCGTTTTAAGTCCTATACCTACGTTTCCTGGCGCCGTTTCTGATCGTTTTGCTGTCTAAATCCCTGGCTCGCCCCCGAGGCAATCCTGGCCTCCCGGGGTCGAGATTGGCAGCCCCAATTAGCAGTAGATTGAATAAGGTAAGGGCTGTGTATGCCCTGAATAAACCTTTCTATCATGTTCGCTATCATACGTATTAGCACTTTGCTTTCGTCATCACCTTTTGTGTTACCATTTTCCCCGCTGGCGGGGCTTAATAAATATGACTGAGCTCTGCTTACCTTCATAATCCTGTCATCATGCTTAGCATAGTTATCATCATCATGCATGCATGCTTGCATTGACCCTCGGGTATATCAAATGGCCTTGACAGAGGGTCGGGTTACATCCGATCGGAAGTCTTTGCTATGCGCGATGGTGGTTTCCGGGCCTACGCCCTTCGCCACGCGCCAAGGGTCTCCAGTTCAACGAACCATGTCCCTCCTGCATGATAGATAGATGCATCTCGCATGATTCCGTCATGTTCATAAACGTCGCATCCATTATTCCGGCCTCGACAGCCCATTATCTCGGTAATTAATCAAAGGTGTTCCCTCCTCGTGGGGGATGTAATTAACGTCATAACCTTTATGGTATGGCGGACTGCTGGTCCCGACCGAACCTCACTTTCGCCCGACATGGGTCAGAATGAGCGCATAGTAAACTCGTCACTCACGTGACTGGCACGCCCGCGTCGTCAATCAGTCAGTTAATTACCAGTTAGTTAATTGGTTGATCGACACGTGAAACAAGATATATATATATGTACATATATATATATACACGAAATAAAACCACAAGATGGTCGTATAAAACCCATCGCAGACAGTCTGGCACGCCCGGTGGGACCAGTGTCACCTTTCATCTCTTTGCCGAGATACTTGGGCTTCGAGGCCCTCTCAAAGGCTACTGATCGTTGGCTTGTTTGTCTTTGCAGGCGCACGATGATAACCAATGGATTAACTGGCATTGACTTCGGTCCTTCGATCGTTGCTGGACATACACAAGGGTACCTGGCGGTGCCCATGGCGTTCGGTAGCTTCCCTGCCGCTGTTGGCTTCCCCAACTTCTTGGGGTTAGCCTTTGTTGATATGCTGGAAGTCGAAGCCCCAGAACCTGTAGAGGAAGTTGTGGGGAAGGTGGAGCCTCTGAAGGCTCCATGCTGCAGTGACTCATCAAAAAGTCCGGCCCCGGCCGCTAGCTGTCTGGTGCACCACGTCATACGTGGGACCCGCCCCAATATCGTCAACAAGCACCTTGGAGGACGTCAACATCGCCAGACCCAGAGGAGTGCTGCTGTGATTACCGGGACTCTATCCCAGTCTGGGAAATCTATGATGGTTGGCGGCATGCGCGTCTTCCTCAACGGACGCAATGCACGGGTGGCCCAAGACCGAGTCATCCCCACCATCCCTGTCCACAACGCATACCAGGCCCTCGCTGGAAGGAGGGCAGAAAGAGAAGAAACCGGCCACTATGGCCAAGAAAGCTCGGCCCCCAGGCCGAGGAAGTTCAAACAGGTGTGGGTTCCCAAGCAGGCCCAACCTACCCACCCGTTGACACCCATCCACCACCGTCCTGTGAATGACGAGGCGGAAGAGAGAAAAGAAAGGGGCTTGCCCCCGAAGAAGGAAGAAGATGTGGTTGCGGATCCTCAGCGCCGCAGAAGTTTCCGGGCTGCTGCCCGTCAAGCCAACGTCCCAGCCACCGGACGAAGATTCCAACAACCTGCCGACAGAGCTCGGCTGGCTTATATCCCTCCTGCGGGGGGTCGACAACTATCCCCCGTGCTACATCAAGAGCGAGGTCAAGAAGAGATGACCTGTTTGGTCAGAAACTACTTTCGAGGGTTAGGCAACCCCTCGCTGGGTCAACAGTGACTGATGCAGACAGTCACCACTGATGAAGATTACTGCCCATTAATGGCAGATGAAGAAGGTATGAGAGAAAGAATGATGGTGTCGTCAGTCGACGACAATGGATATGATAACGACTTCAAGATCGAAGCCGATGAAACCATCCCTGAGCGGGAAGAAAGAAGAAGAGTTTCTGTGTTCGAGAGGCTGACCTTCCCGCAGCAAACTAGAAGGAGGGTCCATCGGCAAAGGAGAATGATGCAGGTCTTCACTTGCAACATGGCTGGTATATCCAGCTGATATGGGGTGCTTCCCGCAGATCCCCGAGAATTGGCTCAGTTGGCCGCACGGCCAGGGCCGAGCACTCGCAGAACGGAAGCAGCAAGGGAGCTCCTGATGATGACTAAAGGAAAGCAACCCCAGGTTTACCACCACTGGGATGACAAGGCCCCCGTCTTGACAGCTAATGTAGTGACGGCAGAGGAAGAAGACGACGTCCCCCTCGACATCCTGCCCGAGGGTACGTCCGGGGATACAGCAGAAGTTATCCCCACTACAGCCACTATGGACCCATCGGTCTTGATGCTACTGCAGAAATATCGACAAGAAATAGACTTGCTGAAGAAGCAGCTGATGGAGAAAAATGAGCAATCCTCAGCTTCCAAACCACCCGAAGTCCAGGGAGAATCATCTCGGGGAGCAGTCCGTCGTGACAGCCCTCCACCACTCTACACACTCCCTTCGTCATCAGAACCAAGCATGGCGACAATGCAACAGCGGCCACCACAGCCCCAGCCGCTACTACCACCGGTGCTCCCTCAGGCGCACCAGGCACCTCCGCTGCCGCGTCCTCCACAGGCGACCACCCTGGTCACCCCATACCTGCAACCGACGCACTTCTATCCGGAGCCAGTTGACCCCACGGTCATGAACCGGATGATGGTGGAGAGGATGATCGAGCTGAAGCTCGCAGAGAAAAGTGAAGGCGACTATGTCGCATTTGATGCCTATCGGGTGCCCTACCCGCAACACCATGCGGCTAAACGACTTCCCCAGGGGATCAACAAGCCACCCAAGTTTGATAAATTTAACGGGAAGGGGTCCCCGAAGGAGCACATTGCATATTACATGACCGTCATGGGTGATCTGGCCACCAACGAGTCATATTTGTTGAAGTTCTTCGGGTCCTCGCTGACAGGACTCGCGTTTGAATGGTGCTCTAGCCTCCCGGCCGGGTCAATCAATGACTGGTCGGATATGCAGAGGAAGTTCAGAGAAAGGTTTCATGTTACAGAGAGGGAGGTCACAGTGGCCGAACTCTATTCAACAAGGCAGAGGGCCGATGAGACAGCCCTCGATTATATCAAGAGGTGGAGAAACCTCGGAATGAGGTGCAAGCGGCCCCCGCATCAGGAGGACGCTGTGCAAATATGCAAACAGAATCTCAGAAGAGAGGTTCTGGAAAAGATGATCGGAATGGAAATACGGTCGTTCGACCGACTGAATAATGTCGTGGCCGAGGTGGAAGCTTTCCTGGCCAGACCTGCCCCTACGTCTGCTGCCAGCATGACCCAGAGGGGCAAGGCGGTAGACCGGCGCTCCTCGCCCAAAGAAGCGAATGCTCTTGACATAAAGACGTTCGAACAGCAAAAAGGTGAAGGCAAGAAGGGAGTCACCCCACAGCCTGCAGAAGCTCCAGACGGCAAAGAAGGTCCTTCGCTGAGGGACAAGATGAAGAAGGCTTATTCCTTTCCAAAGGACAAGACCCAGGTTCTGTTCGACTGGGTAACAGAATATAGCATGGTCACCCTGCCAGAGCCAAGAAGACCGGAGGACCTGAAAAGAAAAGACAGTCCAAGATTCTGCCCCTACCACCAGATGTTGGGGCATCCAATCGAAGACTGCTATGTTTTTAAGGACATCATCGAAGGGATGGTGAAGAAGAATGAAATTGAGCTGGGAGAGTACAAAGTAGACCCTCCTCAGCCACATGAAGTCCCTCGGAGAAGGGCAGCAGTCAACATGATCTCCTTCTACCAGGCAATGCCCGAGGAGATCTCTGAAGCAAGCACGCGGAGCACCTATGAAACTCATTTCTTGGAGCCCGTGAAAGAACAGCAGGGATGGCAGCAGGCCCCTGTAAAGCACAAGAAGAAGAGGGCACCCCGCCCGAAAGAGGGGGCACATGTCCGTGGTGTTGCACCCCGTCCTGCTCCGCCAGTGGCAGCACCCATATGGGTCACTCCACCTTCAACTGTCAGGATACATACACATAATCGGAGGAGACAAACTCCGCTGCCAGTGATTAAGGAAACCAATCCTGGAGTCCTTCGACTGCAAAACCTCATTAAAGGGCTAGACGAGTATGTGCAGCCCGAGTTGAAACCTCTGCTGGTGCGGGACCACGTCCCATGGCAAGAATTAGAGCAGCTCTCACTTGAACAAAAGGAGGAAGCTGAAGAGGCACCCGAGAGAGAGGGCAATCTATTCTGGGGGCATCCGCCCGCAGAAGCAAAAAAGAAGAAGAAACAAAAGAAGAAGAAAAGAAAGGCCGTTGGGGCCAATAAAGTGCAGGTTGTCTCCTGTAATACTCTATCAGCACTCTTCAACCTACCCGGAGAGGAGGAAGAAGAGGAAATTTGCTTCACACCCCATGCTGGGGGAGGCAAGGCCGAGGCCGCAACTGCTGCACATGCCACCCGGTCAGGCCGAAAATGGGGGCGCCAGCCGCCACCCAACCACAATATCATGTTCAGAGGGGAGCAACCCTACAAGACACCTCCGCCGGAGGTCAAGAGAGTCCAAATCCCTCCTCCATCAGGCCTATATAACAAGAGTGGGGCAAGGGGGTCCCTTCATTTCTTGAATTCATGAAGATGTCCAAGGGGAAACAGCCTTGCCAAGAGGCTAACTCTACACCCGGGGCCGTTCACCCGTAGCTAGCACAACCTGCTGAAGATCCAAGTGCAGAAAACTAACAAAGAACACCCAGAAGTCGGTACCAGCCAGAAGGGCGCCGAATCTAAGGAAGATGAAGCAGGTCCGTCAGGGCCCGTAAATCAAAACCTCCCCAAGCCCAGATGGGCTGAGGAGATGAAGCTCTCCAATGTCCGAGCTGGGAGCCGAATAATGAAGCTACTCAAGAAGCTCCCTGCTCGATTTACAATCTGGGAGATCCTTTCTTTGAGTGAAGAGACTCGACAGGCGATTGTTACTGCTCTCCAGACGCCTGCTCATTTTGAGACATGTCTGGCCGAAGCAATGCCGGAGGCTAGCATGACCTTCACTCCAGACGACATGCTGCTGCCCACCATCAGCCACAACAGGCCGCTGTATATGAAGGGGCACCTGAATGGAAGGGAGCTGAACAGGATTCTGGTTGACCCCGGTGCAGCGGTCAACATCCTGCCTTATAGAATATATGAGAGGCACCACTTTAACGTGCATCTCGAGAAAGTCAGGAATATGCGTATCGCCGGCTTCAATCAGAAATGTGAAGTGTCAATGGGAGTGGCAGAGTTCACCCTCACCTTAGCAGATTTCACTACGACGGTGCAGTTCCATGTCATTGACTCCCGCACCTCGTACAAGGCACTGCTCGACCGCCCATGGCTGCATGAAAATATGGTGGTGCCCTCCATGCTCCACCAATGCATCAAGTACAGTCTCCAAGGGAAGGAGGAAAGGATATTTGCAAACCCCCATCCATTCGAGGTGTTTGAATGTCATTTGGCAGATGCCAACCTATATACAGGGCCTTCCCAGAAGACCTCTGAAGCTAAGACCCCTGCGGGGGCATCAAGAAGCACATCCGGCAGCAGTTGGTATCCACCACCGCCGCGCGGATATATCAAGCCCAAGGTGGTCTCCCATATCACAGCATCCGGGGACGTGGGCAGGGTAGCACCCCCAATATTATACTCTGAAGCTAATGAAGTGCGGGTCGCTCAGCGGCACAATCATATTGAAATCCGGATGGCCTTACCAAGCCAGCTCCCGGCCTTGACAACCCTACTGTCGAGCCTTTCAAGACTTGGGAGGTGACACAGGAAGATGGACCCAACAGCTTGTTCTATACAGCTGAGGAGCATCCTACTCGGGAAGACACAGACTGCAGCCTCCCCGAAGATATAAGCAACCCGCCGGTTCCCGTCCAAGGTCTGGCATTTACAACTGATCGGATGGCCATGATGTTTCAGAAGCAACACATTCCCCCCGATCAGTCTCAAAAGCGCAAGGAAGCTTTCCAGAAAATGTGGTATCCCGTAAATCTGGATAAGGAAATGAGACGTGTCTCTCAACATCCAGGGTTGGGCTTCACCCTGGAAGAATATTATTACAGTGGGCGATACGAGGTGGACACCATCTCCGCCTTCTACCCTGCTGAAGATAGCCCGCTGGGAGCAACTTTTGATGAATACCCGGTGGAAGCTGAGCATGTTAAACTAGCTCGACCCGGAAATCAAGAAGCAGAGACCATGGCCTCCTGCCGATGCTGGGAGCAGGTCTACCCTGAAGAGGCGGCCCTTCAAGCCAAATTTGACACGGCTAGCAGCAGTGAAGCCGGAGATACTGAGGAAGCAGGAGTTTCTCCCTCCAATGGAGCCCTACTAATGATAACTTCAACATCCCTTCTACCAATCAGGGAAGCCTCGGTCGACTCCGATCAGGGGGAACAAGCTACCAGGAAAGAAAAAGCCACTTCTACTGAAGATACAAGTGCCCCAGAAGGCGAGACCTCCTCAACTTCTGCTACAAAACCGGGATGCCGTCCAAGCCCGGCAATAAACAACTACCAGCCTGTCGCGGCTGCAACCTCATCTACAAAGACTGAAGCTGCTCTCTCACCCTTGGGAGCTGCAACGGCAGTGGATTTGCTAATAGAACAATCCGCGCAGCCGCTAGCACAGGAAATAGAGAATCCTCAAGAAGCTCTGGTGGTGTCTGACGAGGAAGTCGAAGTACTCGACCCTCAAGATGGTATTCCAGATTTCGTTGACCTCCAGCCGGCACCTCCGGAGATAGAAGACGGAGGCCAAGCCACAGTCGATGAACTGATAGAAGTCAACTTGGGAACGAGGAGGACCCTAGGCCTACCTTCCTCAGTGCCCAACTGTCCCCAGAAGAACAGGAGCTATACATCCAGCTGCTGCTAGAGTACCGGGATTGCTTCGCCTGGACTTACAAAGAGATGCCGGGTCTAAGCCCTGCCGTCTCACAACATGAGCTGGCAATCAACCCTGAGGCCGAGCCGGTGAAGCAACCACGCGGCGCATGAGGCCAGAACTCATCACCCAAATTTGTGCTGAAGTCGACAAGCTCATTGACGTGGGATTTGTTGAAGAAAACAGTACACCACATGGCTGGCGAACATCGTCCCCGTGAAGAAGAAGAATGGACAGATCCGGATATGTGTCGACTTCCGAGATCTAAATAAAGCCTGCCCTAAAGATGATTTTTCGGTGCCAATAACCGAAGTCATGATAGATGCTACGACCGGCCATGAGGCCCTGTCATTCATGGACGGGTCGTCCAGTTACAATCAGATTTGGATTGCGGAGCATGACCGAGTCCATACTGCTTTCCGAACCCCTAAAGGCATTTATCATTACAAGAGGATGCCGTTCGGACTAAAGAATGCTGGCGCAACCTATCAGCGCGCAATGACCAAAATCTTTGATGAGTTGCTCTACCACAAGGTCGAGTGCTACATAGATGATCTGGTGGTCAAAACCATAAGAAAAGAAGATCATCTGCAAGACCTCCGGATCGTTTTTCAGAGGCTGAGGCAGCATGAGTTGAAGATGAACCCCATGAAATGTGCGTTCGGAGTGTCGAGCGGAAAATTCTTGGGCTTCATCGTCCGATATCGGGGGATCGAGATAGACCCCGCAAAAATCAAAGCAATTCAGGAGCTACCTCCACCAAGGAATATCTCCGAGCTGAGATCACTACAGGGCCGCCTGGCTTATATCCGGCGTTCATCTCCAATTTGTCAGGGCGATGCCAGCCTTTTCACAAACTAATGATGAAAGATGTTCCCTTTTATTGGGATGAAGATTGCCAGACAGCCTTTGACAAGCTGAAAGACTATCTGAAGACTCCGCCAGTGCTGGGCGCACCAGTAAAAGGAAGGCCATTAATACTGTATATAGCAGCTACACATAACTCTCTGGGGGCAATGCTGGCCCAGAATAATGAAGAAGGGAAAGAGCAAGCCCTCTATTACCTCAGTCGGAGACTAGTCAGGACTGAGGAGAAATATACTTACATTGAGAAGGTCTGCCTGGCACTGGTCTTCGCAGTTAAGAAGCTCCGACACTACATGTTGTCGCATGAAATTAGCTTGGTATCCAAAGAGGATCCCCTGAAATATATTATGTCCCAGCCGGCACTCAAAGGTCGCCTGGGCAAATGGGCGGTAATCCTTATGGAGTTCGACATCTCCTATGTACCGCGCAAGGCCGTCAAGGGCCAAGCTATTGCAGACTTCTTCGCTGAACACCCGGTACCTGGGGACTGCCCGTTGGAGCCAGAGCTCCCTGAAGATGAAACCCTGGAAGCCGTTCAGGTACAACCCTCCTTGTGGTAGCTATATTTTGATGGCGCTTCCAGAATTGACACCTCTGCCACTAGACCGGCCAGAGTCAGGGCAGGAGCAGGCATAGTCCTAAAATCCCCAGAAGGAGAAGTGGTGCACACATCCTGCTCCATAAACAAACATTGCACAAATAATGAAGCAGAATATGAAGCCCTGATAATCGGGTTGCAAATTGCTCTATCCATGGGAATTCAGATGCTGGAAGCATTCGGAGACTCCCTGCTAGTTATAAAACAGTTGGAAGGAGAGTTCGATGTGCGAAAACAAGAGCTTCTCTCCTATCACCAGCTGGCAACCCGCCTGATGTCAAGATTCTACTTCATCAGCATCAAGCACATCAACCGAGGTCGAAATGCTCAGGCAGACGCCCTCGCTAAGCTGGCCAGTTCATTGGCAGTCCCGCCAGACACAAGCCTGAATATAACAGTGATCAACCGCTGGCAAGTCCCCAGTGTAACAGAGGTCTTAGCTGACGAACGAGAGATTGAGGTGATGGCCATCGAAGAGGTTCAACAGCCCGACTGGCGAGAACATCTCTTGCGGTGGTTCCAACACCAGCAGCTTCCAAAAGAAAAAGAATAGAGAATGAAGCTCCTGAGGGTCAAGGACTCTTACGAGATGAGAAGCGGAACCCTGTTCCGAATAATGGCAGTTGCCCGAAGGAAAGTCCTACTTCGTTGCTTGTCTTCAACAGAGGCAGGACAGGTGATGCAAGAAGTTCATGCGGGATCAGCTGGAGCACACCAGGCTGGCCCCAAGATGAAAATTGAGATAAAAAAATTGGGCTACTATTGGCCCACTATATTTGATGATTGCTGCAAGTTCGCCAAAGCTTGTCAGAAATGTCAAGAACACGCTAATGTGGCAAGGAGACCTCCAGTGCCATTACACCCGACCCTGCCTAGCTGGCCGTTTGCTCAGTGGGGCACGGACGTGGTAGGGCCACTACCAGCATCTTCATCAGGGTGCAAATATATCTTAGCAGCTACTGACTATTTCTCCAGATGGGCGGAGGCGGTAACACTAAGAGATGTGACGGGAGAGCTAGTTGCAAGATTCTTCCGACAGAATGTAATATTCCGGTTCGGGATCCCCAGCCGAATCATCTCTGATAATGGCAGCCATTTTAGGAACCATAAGGTTTATCGGCTAGCCAACAAATATAAGATTGACTGGAGGACATCGTCCCCCTACAACCCTCAAGCCAATGGACTTGCAGAAGCCTTTAACAAGACTCTATGTACGTTGCTGGCAAAGACTGTCAAGTCTAATAAAAAAGATTGGGAAGAAAGGATGTACGAAGCGCTCTGGGCTTATCGTACTGTCTACAAAACCCCAAACGGCTGTTCACCTTTCTCCCTCGTCTATGGGTCAGAGGCTGTGGTGCCGATTGAACTGGAAGTTCCTTCGCTGTGAGTCGCCATCCAGCATGGACTAGTCAGCGGTGAACAAACCAATGCAGAAAGAAGATTAGAAGAGCTCGCTGAGCTCGAAGGAAAACGCCTCCGAGCACAACAAAACATCCAACTCTATCAAGCTCGCATGGCCCGTGCTTTTGACAAGCTGGTCAAAGGTCGAGAATTAAAGAAAGGAGACCTGGTAATGGTCAAAAGAAGAGAAGTAATGGCCTCCAACCCCAAAGGGAAGTTGGTCGAAAACTGGGTCGGACCATATATCATCCGCCGAGTATATGAAGGGGGTGCCTACGTCCTGGTAGACCATAAAGGAGTCATCCAGTTCTCTCCCCTCAACGGAAAGCATATGAAGCTGTATCATGCAGCGCAACCGACATTTCCTGAGTGATCGGTTGGAATACCCATATCTTGGCCTAGTGACATTCCACCCTAGCCGAGCTACCCTTATCTTGGTCTAGTGGCACTCCGCCCTAGCCGAGCTACCCTTACCTTGGGCTAGTGGCACTCCGCCCTAGCCGAGTTACCCTTATCTTGGTTCTGTGGCATTCCGCCCTAGCCGAGCTACCCTTACCTTGGTCCAGTGGCACTCCGCCCTGATCGAGCTACCATTCCTTGATCTAGTGGCATTCCGCCCGGATCGAGTTACCCTTTCCTTGGTTCTGTGGCATTCCGCCCTGATCGAGCTACCTTTCCTTGATCTAGTGGCACTCCGCCCTAGCCAAGCTACCCTTATCTTGGTTTAGTGGCACTCTGCCCTAGCCGAGCTACTCTTACCTTGGTTCAGTGGTATTCCACCCGGATCGAGCTACCCTTATCTTGGTTTAGTGGCACTCTGCCCTAGCCGAGCTACCCTTACCGTGGTCCAGTGGCACTCCGCCCTGATCAAGCTACCATTCTTTGGTCTAGCGACATTCCGCCCGGATCGAGCTACCCTTTCCTTGGTCTAGTGGCATTCCACCCTGATCGAGCTACCTTTCCTTGATCTAGTGGCATTACGCCCTAGCCAAGCTACCCGTATCTTGGTCTGTGGCATTCCGCCCGGATCGAGCTACCCTTTCCTTGGTCTAGTCGCATTCCGCCCTGATCGAGCTACCTTTCCTTGATCTAGTGGCACTCCGCCCTAGCCCAGTTACCCTTATTTTGGTTTAGTGGCACTCTGCCCTAGCCGAACTACCCTTTCCTTGGTCTAGTGGCATTCCGCCCGGATCGAGCTACCCTTTCCTTGGTCTAGTGGCATTCCGCCCGGATCGAGCTACCCTTTCCTTGGCCTAGTGGCATTCCGCCCTGATCGAGCTACCTTTCCTTGATCTAGTGGCACTCCGCCCTAGCCGAGCTACCCTTATCTTGGTCTAGCGACACCCCGCCCTAGCCGAGCTACCCATATCTTGGCCTAGTGGCACTCCGTCCCAGCCGAGCTACCCTTATCTTGGTCTTGTGGCATTCCGCCCTAGCCGAGCTACCCCCATCTTGGTCTAGTGGCACTCCGCCCTAGTCGAGCTACCCTTATCTTGGTCTAGTGGCATTCCACCCTGATCGATCTACCTTTCCTTGGTCTAATCGCACTCCACCATGGCCGAGCTCTCAAAAGAATACACATATTGCCGTTGCGGGCCTTACGTCCGAATCGGCGAAAGATCATTCCTTGGCGTTAGCATTCAGCCCTTGCTAACAAATACACTGCTCTGCTCGGCACGAGGCCCGGTGATCCAGCCAACAGCCGTCTACTACCAACCAAGGGTCGGACATCACATTTCGACCTACCATCCTTTATATAAAAAAAAAGAGAAAATAAAATGGGGTTAAAAATAGAGATACCCTGTCAGACTTGCTCCTATATTAGGACAAGTGCAAAAATGGCTATAACCCAGTTGTGGCGAAAACCCGAAAGGGCGCTGCAGGCAAAATCGGGTACCCCGCCACGTGAAAACCCGAGAGGGCGCGTGGGCAAAAGCAAGAGGGGGCTGGCTTAGGCGAAAACCCGAAAGGGCGCTTAAGTCGTTAAAGTGGTAATTTAAAAGTGCCTCTTTTGTTATCCACCTGATGAAACTCCAAAATGGACAATCATCAAAAGTCCCACCGAAAATCCTTTAAACAAACCCATGTTCGACCCTCGTCATGATCAGCGAGATCGGTCGTTCTCTACCCCTAACTTGGACCCTCCGTCCCTGTTAGTAATCCTACCTTTGCTTCGGCATATGACCCATGCTGATGAACAAACCCATGTTCGACCCTCGTCATCATCGACGAGATCGGTCGATCTCTACCCCTAACTTGGACCCTCCGTCCCTGTTAGTAATCCTACCTTTGCTTCGGCATATGACCCAGGCTGATGAACAAACCCATGTTCGACCCTCGTCATCATCGGCAAGATCGGTCGATCTCTACCCCTAACTTGGACCCTCTGTCCCTGTTAGTAATCCTACCTTTGCTTCGGCATGTGACCCATGCTGATGAACAAACCCGTGTTCGACCCTCGTTATCATCGGTGAGATCGGTCGATCTCTACCCCCAACTTGGACCCTCCGTCCCTGTTAGTAATCCTACCTTTGCTTCGGCATATGACCCATGCTGATGAACAAACCCATGTTCGACCCTCGTCATCATCGGCGAGATCGATCGATCTCTACCC
Organism: Amorphophallus konjac; assembly: GCA_022559845.1. Classification (NCBI taxonomy): domain Eukaryota; kingdom Viridiplantae; phylum Streptophyta; class Magnoliopsida; order Alismatales; family Araceae; genus Amorphophallus; species Amorphophallus konjac. Next base: position 310,762,414 of record CM040119.1, on the reverse strand, counting down.
CTAACTCGGATCTTACGTCCTTGTTAACAAACCATGATCTTTGCTCCGACATTTAGCCAGTGTCGACAAACTAAACCAGAGACCAATCCTTGTCATCATCGGCAAGGCCAGTCAGCATTCTCACAGTCCAGTTCTTCGGTATTCCTAATTCAAAAAAAGAAGCAGAGAGAAAAAGAAAGAAAAATGGGGTTAAAAAATAGAGATACCCCGCCAGACTTGCTCCTATATCAGGACAAGTGCAAAAATGGCTATAACCCAGCTGTGGCGAAAACCCGAAAGGGCGTCGCGGGCAAAATCGGGTACCCCACCACGTGAAAACCCGAGAGGGCGCGTGGGCAAAAGCAAGAGGGGGCTGGCTTCGGTGAAAACCCGAAAGGGCGCTTAAGTCAGTAATGTGAACAAAAAAAAGGAAGAAAGAGAAGAAAAAAATTATAAATCAATGACGAATAGTGATGATCCGTCCTCCATTCGGAAGGCCCTTTATAGGGTCGAAGCGGAGTCGGCATCCGATGTCCCCCCTTATATATCTACATATATATTTCCTTCAAACAAACCCTTTCCGGTTCTTGTCATCATCGGCGAGACCGTCTACTTGTTCGACCCTTGTCATCATCGGCAAGATCGGTTGCTACCTTTCCGGTTTTTGTCATCATCGGCAATACCGTCTACCCTGTTTGACCCTTGTCACCATCGGTAAGATCGGTTGCTACCTTTCCGGTTTTTGTCATCATCGGTAATACCGTCTACCCTTTTCGACCCTTGTCATCATCGGCAAGATCGGTCGCTACCTTTTCGGTTTTTGTCATCATCGGTAATACCGTCTACCCTATTCGACCCTTGTCACCATCGGCAAGATCGATCGCTACCTTTTCAGTTTTTGTCATCATCGGCAATACCGTCTACCCTTTTTGACCCTTGTCATCATCGGCAAGATCGGTCGCTACCTTTCCGGTCCTTGTCATCATCGGCAATACCGTCTACCCTGTTCGACCCTTGTCACCATCGGCAAGATCGGTCGCTACCTTTCTAGTTTTTGTCATCATCGGTAATACCGTCTACCCTTTTTGACCCTTGTCATCATCGGCAAGATCGGTCGCTACTGTTGATTTTATTTTGCCTGTCTATTTTTTCTTTGGGGTTTTGAATGATGAAATGACAAGCAAGTAATCAAAGATCCGCTCTTAACCTATGAACATGTGATCATGAACCTAGGTAATCAAAGCTAGCTCTAGCATGGGCATGCTATCTCACTCAAACTACGCTAAAGAAAAGGGAAAACACACGCCGGGGCGTGGAGCAAAAGAATAAATAAAACACACCACAAGGGGTGGAGCAAGCAAGGAAATAAAAGAGATATGTGATGAATGAGAAAGCTAATGCCCAAGACTAAGGAAAGATGTGATCGCCACCAAAGTAAAAATAAGTAAAAGACCTGTAAATACCTTGGAAATAGGTGGATGAAGCACCCGCCCACGAGAGAGAAAATCGAAGAGAACCTGCAGGTCAGCTAGAAATAACGGCCAGGACCCTGTGCGTTACTTGGAAAGTAACGGCCACCCGATAGACCGCCGGGAGAATATGACGCGCCTGCACCATACCGTCAGATAACCTGCAATAGCAAAGTGTATATTCTTTTAACTCCAACTCTTCCAGCCGGCTAGAAGACTTGGGCCTCGTACTGGTGAACCTGTAAACCTGCCAAAGATGTAGAGGACAAGAACAAAACAACCCAAATTAGCCCTTTCAACAATATAGCATCAATTCTCAAAGAACTTAAGGACATCAAAAGGAGAGGGGATTACCGGGGAGTTTTTGGTTTTTTTAACCCCTCTGGGCGTTTTTAAAAGATTAGGAGGATATTTGGATGCTTAGAGAACAGTGAAAAAATGTGGAGAAAGAGGAGGGACAATGCTTTGATTGAGGAAAAACCAGGGAAGAACTTAAGCATGTGATGAACTTGAAAGACTAAAACCAAAGTACTCCCTTGATTATGAGATGGATGAACGTGGGAAGCAGTTCCTCCTGGATGAAGATGACTCCTGAGTTCGGCAGCACTTCGTCGTGAATTTCAAAATCCTCTTTTTTGGGCCATGAAGTCAAGGGTTCTATTTATAAACCCTCAAACTCTTAGGTCGAGCAGAGGATAATTCAGCAAGATAAAGGGATAACTCCTGGCAAATCCTTGAAGATAATATCACCAAGAGTCCATAGAAATAAACAGAAGGTCCTGAGGATCAGATTTGAAAGAGATATCGTCAATCCAAACCCTTATCTTCGGCCACAGAGTAGCAGAGAAAAGGCCTGAACTGTCAGGACTCTCTGAAGGAAGTAACGGCCACACGACAGACCGCCACTTGGAAATAACGCACCAAGGAACATCCGTCATTATCAACCTTATCCCTAAAAGATAAGATCAACGGGAAGAAGACCCAACAAGCTGGACTCTTCAAGGAAGCAACGGCCAAGGAATAGGGCGTCAGAATGAAACAACAGCTGCACGACAGACCGTTATTATCAACGTGTAATCAAAAGGATAAGCTTTAAAACGAGGCCTTAAGCCTTAGGACTCTTCAAAGAGTAACGGTCCAGGACCCATCCGTCAGAACGAAACAACGCGCCTAGGATCGACCATTATTATCAAAATGGAGATCAAAAAAGGAGTAGAGGCCTTGCTAAGATTCATCCAATGAAGTAGCCACCAAGAGCCATATCCGATCAAGGAGTTAAGACCCAAGAAATAGGCTTCAACTAATCAAGAGACTCAATGAAGAGTGAACGACTTGGAGCATCATATAGAATGAATAAGAAGATGACCCGACTTATTGGGTATAAAATGGGTGTCAATAGATGCCCCTCCTTAACGTCCTCTTTGCAGGGGAACGAGCGGAGGTGAAGCGAAAGTGAAATGGAACATGGAGATGAAGCGGAAATGAAGCGGAGTGGATCAAAAAGAGGGCGTTAAGGTAAACGACACCCGTTCTCAACCAACAAGCGATAGGAATTTTCTGGAAAGCTTCAAAACTGATCACAAGGAAATAGCCAACCAAAGGATGCAAGTCTGGAGGAGCTAATAACTAAGGAAAGGAAACACGGCTAGCCGCCGGAGGCAACGGAAAGAACAAGAGACTAAACTCCAGACAGGAATCTTCAGCCAACCAGATCAAGCGAACAGATCGAAAAAAAACCTTCTAATTCAGAGTGGAATGATTCTCCTTATCCGAGATGAAGAGCTCAGCTATTCACCATCATCGAGACACTTGAACAAATGAAGCACATGAATGCTCAAAGAATGCGTATGATGCATGCTGGGCTAAAGGAAAAGAAATCTTCAAAACAAATGTAAAAGAAAGATAAAATAGAAAATACTCGAGAATAATATTGCTAGACCAGATAAATTAGGGTCAGGACACCATCTGCAACCACGGCGTGCAAGACAGAACCATCGTCCCCAAACTTATTCCAATCTAACGGCCTATCCAACGATTAAACATGTGAACTTAGATCATCATCATTTTTGTTTAAGGGGAACATCAGATCCTGGAACACATGAATGACCAGCCGGTTCTCGAGATAATATCGTAAGTATCACATAGTAATGCATTAAGGGATAAGGGACGAGATACAAATACCTGACTCACCTTCCGGACGGACGGTAAAGCGCGATTTCATTCACAAATTCCTTCATAAAAGATAGGTTAGCCAAAAAATAAATATGATCATGAATCAAGGCATAACCATTTGTACGAACATTTTGATAGAATATAAAACCATTTTGACATCCAATAGACCATTTAATTCATCAAGAAACTTGCAAGTTTGTAACGGTCTGATGAAAGGGCGTTACATCAAGTAACGGACCATCCTTAGTCCGTCATAAACCAGGCGGTTCACATTCTTCAATAAAATAGTCCAATCATATGTAACGGTCCGTTCAAGACGCGTCATAAGGATGTAACGGCCAGACGATGGACCGTCGCATTTCCTGAGCGTTCAAAAAATAACAACCGAACGGTCACGGCCATCATTCCACATTCAACAACCCAAAAACCCAACCGAGAGAAACCACCGGCGACCACCCCCACCACCGTAATGGCCGGCGACGAGGCTCCCCAGCCACCACCACAGAGGAGGGAGAGAGGGAAACGGATGGCCATACGGCGGTTCCACTGCCGTCTCGAACGAGAAGTGATCCCGCCGGTCACGGAAGAGGAAACGGCGAGGAGAAGCCCAAGAGAAGAAGAAGAAGCTCCCACGGTCGTGGAGGACCAAGGGGAAGCCCCATTGGGTGCAGAGGAACCCAAAGAACCAGAGAAGAAGAGGAAGAGAGGCATGGACCGTGAGGTAGGTCCTTCCGCCCTAACTTCAAATTTTAATTTTTTTTAATTTTATTTGTGAATGCATGTGGGATCTGAGGGTAGAAATGGGTCCATGAACCCACTAGGAACAATTGTAGGCCATTCGGCCAAGGTGGGAAGCCACGGGAATACAAAGGAAAGGAGTCCCAAACGCAGACAATGTGACGGTCCTGCCAGCGACCGTCACTTTCCTGACGCACCACCCTGAGTCCGCCAGAAGCAAATGACGCCCTACCCCAGGGCCGTCATATCTGCCAGGGTCTTAAACTATTTTTAGGGTTTTCAATTTTCAAATTTTTGTTTAGTTTTCAATTTTAAAATGCTTATGCAATGTTTTATGATACAATTAACTAACTTATGATCTAAATAACATGCAGGGAAAGCGAAGATCAAGGATCTCCTGGCTGCAGGTCCGGGCGGTGTACCAGGCACTGCCCGACTACCAGAGGGAGCGACTAGCCAGCATGGGATTCGCCGAGGTGCTCAGCATCGAGGTGATCCGGATGGACACACCCTTGCTGTACGCGTTGCACGAGAGATGGGACCCGATCAGCAGAGCTTTCATCTTCCCGTGGGGCCACATGATCCCCACGCTAGAAGATGTAGCGAGGATTACGGGATTGAGAGTCCACGGAGCCGCAGTGACTGGATGGACTTACGGCGATTATCGGGAGATGGCACAGCAGCTGCTCGGGTTAGATTTGATCAGGCCGGGACAGTCCTCCTCCCAGCTCTCGAGATCAGTACTGCAGGAGAGCCTGGGACTGAGAGGAGCGGCGATAGCCATAGGAGAGCTACCCGAGGAGCATCTGGGCAGAGTGATAGACCAGGTGCGCCCTCGCGTGGCGGCGGAGGCAGGACCGAAGGGAGATAGAGTGCTCAGACGCTTCCTGATGCTGTTATTCGGGAAGCTCCTCCTCGCGACTCGGGCAGACGTCATCAGCTGCAGACTACTGCCTATGATAGAGAATTTGCACAGAGTTGGGAGATATGCTTGGGGAGCAGCAGTGCTCGCATTCCTGTTCGAGTCCCTGAGCACTACGGACCGGCAGACGATGCTGGGCGGCTTCTCACCTTTCTTACAGGTAAATGCACTTTAAATGCTTTCTTTTATGCCAAAATGTTTATGATATGCCATGTGACTGACTTGATTTCTAAAAATGCAGATCTGGAGCTATATGTACCTCTCGGGCATCGGGAGAGGCGCGCTACTCTACCCCGACCGCATACCGATCGCGAGGCGTTGGTCGGTGGCGAGGGACACAGGGTCGATCATCAGACTGACCCGGACGATCCAGGATGACCTGGACTCCTTCCCACATACGTCGGTGAGTCCAGAACTCAAAATGATTTCTATATGCTTCTAAATGCCTTTTTAAATACCTCTAATGCTTTTAATGCTTTTATTATGCCAATGCTGATGAATGAACTAAATGCTTTCAGGTGAGATGGACCCCATACCGCGGCGAGGGTTACACGGGACAGCCGTGGGTAGAGGCGGCCTTGTCGTACCGGGGATGAGACATATGGCTGCATTGCATCCATATCATCGAGCCTCTGCACTACAGGCAGATCCAGCGGACCCGGGGACTACATCAGCCCGAGGTGACCTTTCCACGCCACAGCGATGACCACCCCGGCAAGTCAGCAAGGGGCATCAGTGGTAATGTGGATTGGTGCACCCGGAAGGCGAAGTACGTCCATGACTGGAACAGGCGGGGCCGAGCGGTGAAGGAACGAGACGAGAGCGACGAGGCATATCTGAAGGCCTTTGCTCGACTCTACGGCGACCGGGTGTACCGAGGCACCCGACGACCGGTATGCAAAAACTTAAACTCTTTCTATATGCAAAAATGCAATGTGATAGATGTACTGACTCATGCTTTCTACATGTAGCTAGACCCTGAGGGACGGATAGCTGAGCTAGAGGGATTACTCCACTCCACCATCCAGCAGCGGGACGGGTACCGGACCGCTCTGGAGCTCCTGGTGAGACTTTAAAACCTAGACTTAAAATGCTTATGATTATGACAATTGATGTTTATGATGTACATGCTGATAACCATGGTCCCTAACCCTGTCTTCTAAATGCAGCGGGCCGAGAGAGCCCAACGAGCCGGACCGGATGCCCCATCATCTTCCTCACAGCCTGCGGGAGGCAGGGCTGAGCAGGAGGCTGATTTTGCTCGGGCGGTTGCCCGGGCCGAGGAGGCGGAGGCCACCCTCGCGGAGCGGGTAAGATGCTAAAAATGCTCATGCTTATGATCTTGCCTACAAATGCCTTATGATTAACTATATGAAATGCAATCTACAGGCGAGAGAGCTAGCAACAGCAATGGCCGAGGCCAGGCAGGCGAGGATAGAGGCAGAAAGAAGCCGGGCTGAGACTGATCGAGCCCGAGCGGAGACAGAGCTTGTGCGGGCAGAGATGGCCCGGCTGAGAGCGGAGACCCCGCGACGCTTGGATGAGGCAGAGGGGGAGCGACTACGGACGGAGTTAGCTCAGGCTCAAGCTGAGGTGGAGAAGCTCCGAATCGGAACGGCGAACTTGGATCGCTACCGGACCGAGGCACGGGAGACGCGGCGTCAGATCTTCACGCTGAAGATCGAGCTGCGGACGCTGGAGCGGACGGTCCGGATGATGGGCCGGGGACCGGAGCGGAGCGCTTCCCAGAGTGGGGTACGGAGGAGTGCTGCCCCGAGCGGCTCGGTAGGGGATTTTCTTGTCAGCTCCTCCGGCCAACGGAGGAATGAGAGGGTGGAGCGGGGACAGCAGGAGGAGAGTGCTTCGATAGCTCCGCCACCCGCGAGGAGACCCAAGGATAGAGAGGATGATGGCGGTCCGGCGGATAAGCCGGCCGAATGATGTATTTTTATGTTTTTCTTATCACTTGTATGTAACTTTATGGAAAATGGAATGAAATCTTTTTTGGGTTTTCTGTTTATTTTGTGCAAACGTGAATGAATGGATGCGTGTTTGAATGTGCAGGGACGGATGAAATAAATGGATGAATGGTTTTGGCAGGTGATTATATGTTTGAATATGCATGCGCGGATGAGGTGTGTATGAATGAATGTATGAGACATAGGCAGAAATGTATGCATGAGTCATTTGCAGGAATGTATGTGTGTGAAAATGTAGAGAGAATGAGGTGCACAATGCGAGAGACCGCCAGGTCTAGGCAAGGGCAGAAGGAATAGCCTGAATTCAGCAGCAGAGAAAGTAACGGTCTAGGATTAGACCGTCATAATCAAATAACGCACTGGTTGAAGGGCGTTATACACAACAGAGGCCAAATTTGTAATCTGAGCTGCATGAAAAACGACGATCCACCTCTGGTGCGTCAACGGCAAATAATGGCCTAACGTTGGACCGTTAATCGTGGCAGAACTATAGTTTGCAGGGTGACTAGCAGGAAATGCGACGGCCTAAAATAGACGCGTCAGAATGAAGCAACGGCCACAACCAGGACCGTCAGGTAGTGCTTAGCCCAGAGTAGAAAGAATTGAGTGGTTGAGAGTGTAACGGCTCAGGGTTTGCGCGTTACAAGAAAATACGGTCAGCCCTTAGACCGTTAATCTCCACAGAACATGATCGGGGAAATTAAACCCACAGGAAAATGCGACGGCCTAGGGTTGGCACGTCGGAGTGAAATAACGGCCGTACGATAGACCGTTAGATCCTGGGTTGTATTCCGAGACGGATTGAGCCGTGAGAACTTAAACCTGGGGTTTAGCCATCTAATCCCTTACTAGAACTTATCTAGATTGAAGATAAAGCCTTCCAACTCAAGTCTTATCCCTTCCAAGCCAAAATTAAACCTTTAAAACTTGGAAACTCAACCAAAATCGTATCTTTGCTGAAAACCTCTGCTTTAGGGTTGAAGAACCTCTCCTAAGGGCAGAAATCAAGATGAAGAGAAGCTTCGAGGTGATGGCTATGGAGGAGAAGGTCTACACCGGACCTAAAGCTGCCAGAAAAGAACATGGAGAGCTCCAACGGTTGACATCAATTCCCAAGCACTTAAGCTCCAATGTTCAAAGGGTGGTAAGTCCCTCAACAACACATCCTAAGTTCAGAAAACTCTGCACTTCAATTCGTTTTATGACCTCTTCTTCTCCTTATTTCTTCAAGCCGCTTCCTGGCCCAAGATGCTACTCTAATCTGAAGTGGGTGGATCCCATGGTAAAGGCCCTCCCTATAGAGGTCACATCAATCCTTAAAGCATGGCACCTTCAACCACTCTTGGTTTTAGGCAAAAATTTCCAGAAATTGTCCTTAGATTGGCCAAGTATTTCAGCACTTGTGGAATTATGGCATCCACAAACTCATACATTCATCTTCCCTTCCTTCGAAGCAACAGTCCTATTAGAAGAGGTAGAGACCTACCTAGCCCTTCCTAAGACTAAGGCGGGGGATGAAGACCGGGTTTGCTACACAATAGAGCCTATTGACCCGTCCTTGATCTTGAGTGATTTCATTCATAACCCAAAGGACGTGAGGACCATGATCAGCCCACACCACATTCACTTGATACCCTTGGTGCAATGGATAGTGTCTCATTGTAAAAACAAGTGGGAGAGACATGAAGCAATAGCCAAGGCGGTGGCGGTTTGCTTGTGCGGAGTCTTCCTTTTTACCACGACCGACCACCTCTTAGACATCCAAAATCTTAGCATTATTAGCGGGCTGTGACGGGGAATGTCTATCTCTCAAGCGGTCCTCTCATACCTCTATGAAGGACTTAGCTCGGCTTGCCTAGGAGGACTTTTGTTCGGCTCCATGATACTCCTTGAGTGCTGGATGGGAGTGAGAGTCAAATTCCAACAAAAGGAAGACATAACTTCAGCTAGCCGAATTTTCGGGAGCCACCCTCTCTTCTTCATTGGAGGGGCATTTGGATACTCTTCTCAGGTCGAATGCAAGACGGCGGACAAGAAAACGCGGGATGAATGGCGCCTCTTCTTCAACACTCTGCCAATGGATAAGTTCATCATGCGGCCAAGAATCCTTCGAAGCACTCTTCTTAAAATACCGCGGCGTCAAAGCTTGGACCTCCAGCTAGTGGGGAATACCACCATGGCGATCTACAACCCGCACCGGTGCCATCTTCAGATTGGACTTCCAAGAACCGAAGCTCCTGCACTATCACACCACCCTCCCCTTCTACCTAGGAAGATGGGGACCGAGGAAGATGAAAGAGCAGTACGGAACGCGCTGACCATGTGGGAGATCAGCAAAGTGCGCCCGTGGCGAGAAGAAGTTGAAGAGGACGACGCAGCACGCCGTGATTACGTGAAAGAGTTGAGGAAAATCCGCCCTCTTGCAGACAGAAAACTGAATGTACCTTGATTTTATTTTGTTCACGAGAGAAGTTGTTTGTTATTAACAATCAAAGTTGGAATCTTTATTAATGTTATATTTCGTTTAATCTTGCTTGAATGAGATGATATTGCTTCAACTGAACGGATGTGAGTTTTGTGGTTTGAATGGCTAGAGTGATGTGAAGAGGCAGAGCCTCTGGAGGATGTAACGGATGGGCGGTGGGCCGCTGTAAAGAAACGACGGCCTGACGATGAGCCGTCAGAACGAAAGCATTATCAATCCTGCTCTCTGAAGCAAGTAACGGATGGGAGATGGGCCGTTATATATAAACGACGGTATAGACCAGGCCGTCAGAGGGACAATGTTTGATGAAATAAAAGCCCCATGCCTGAAGGAAGTGACGGCCGAAGGGAGACCGTTATATTCATGTGGCGGTCTGGAATTGATGCGTTACAGCCTTTGACCTGCATTTTTGTGAATTATCACTTTGAACTTGTCCTGCTGCCTGTACACACTCAAACATGAAACAAGTTAGATCTATTCTTAGACTCAACCCCTTGCCTTGAAGCAAGTTAGATAATGACCATTTCTTGATATTTGGTCAAGGGGTGGAGCCTTATTAAATAGGCGGAAAGCATAATAAAAATGCAATGCATGCTATGCACATGATGGAGTCTTGGAAAACATCTAATTTTTTTTCGTGGGATTTTCGCAGATATTTGGTTTTTTGGATTTTGGAAATATTTGGGATTTTTGGATTTTGAAGATATTTGATGTTTTTGAATTTTGAAAATATTTGATGTTTTTGGATTTTGAAAATATTTGATGTTTTTGGATTTTGAAAATATTTGATGTTTTTGGATTTTGAAAACCAGTGCCTCCCTAGTAACACGATCTCTTCCTTGTTCAGAATCAGAAGTCCCGAGGTTGGTGTGTAATACGGGTGACAACCCCTGGCCAAGGCCCACTTCTCATGACGGTGTTTTTAACAAGGCCATACCCAAGGTACTAATCTTGGTCCTAAAAGAAAAAAGGAACATGGGGGTAAGCTTAGGCCAGATATGGAAGTTTTTAGGACTTGATTTCTTCACCGTACAACCCTGTTAGAGATTTGGTCTGTTGCGCCGGGGCTTTGTGTCCGTCATCGAACCTTCACCCACTCTAGGCATGCATTCGACCGGGCTCATGACGTCCCGCGGGGAACTATGCTGCCACTCTTTTCATGCCTAGTTTTTCTATTTTTGCATTCCTGGAGTTTTAGAATAGTAGACTTTTGAGATGATGCTTTTGATTTCGTTGTGAAAAAGATTACTCCTTTTCTGCTCCTTTCTTTTTCTTGTGGCGTCAGGTCATAACGGACTTGCCCCTATTTGAGACCTCCTCTCGTTAGGGTGTTTGGATTAGTTGTTGCCTCCTTATTCACTTCTTGCCCCTGGATTCAGCCGAAGAATGAAGCGGACAGGGACTTCGATTTTCCCCTAAAGCATGGCCGAGGAGAAACGGTGTCTTTTAGAATCGGAAAATCTGACCAGGGATGTCGTGTAGTGTGTGATTGCCTTACTCGGGACCCTTCTTAGAACAGGAAGGAGCATCTTGCTGTCGGGGAAGCACGTGGCTTAGACTCTAAGGAAAGAAACGCTTAAGATACAACCCATTCCACGGGTGAGAGAGCTCCTCACCTTCCGCATTTATTAAACGATAAGCATTCCCTGGATATGCTTCTTTTACGACAAACGGCCCTTCCCAATTAGGTTGTAATTTAGACCTTGGACCTGCAGACCGAATGAATTTACGTTTCAAAACCATATCACCTTTTTGAAATTTACGTTCAATTACCTTCTTTTGAAAATAACGTGAAACCCTCTTTTGATAAACGGATACGTGATCGGCCGTGTTCATCCTCTTCTCATCTAAGAGTTCCAACTGAACCAGCAACGCCTCTCGACGTTCATCGAGATTAAGTTCCTTATCAAGCTGCACTCTAAGTGAAGGGATCAAGATCTCATATGGGAGCACCGCCTCCATCCCGTAGGTAAGAGAATAGGGAGTTTGTCCCGTAGGGGTACGGACGGAGGTGCGGTAAGCCCACAGAGCTTCCACTAATCTTTCTGGCCAATCGGAGAACTTATGAGCTTCACATGTTTTCTTGATGATTTTGAGAAGGGTTTTATTAGTGGCCTCGGCTTGACCGTTGCCTTGAGGATAATACGGAGATGAATGATGCAATGCAATATTGAACTTCTTATAGAGGTCCTTAAGCTCTTGAGAGACGAACTGGGGTCCGTTGTCGGTGATGATGCTGCTTGGCACTCCGAACCGCGAGATGATATTCTTCATGATAAAGCGGCACACCGTTGTAGCTTTGATTTCTGCGTACGCCTCGGCTTCGGCCCATTTGGTGAAGTACTCAGTGGCGGTAAGGATAAAGGACTTCTGCTTGATCTGAGAATTAGGATCACCGAGCGGGCCAACCACGTCGAAAGCCCACATAGAGAATGGCCAAGGAGCAGTCATAGGATGGAGAGATGAAGCTGGAGAATGAATTTTATCAGCATGGAGTTGGCATTTAAGACACCTCCGGACATAGAGGGAGCAATCTTCCTCTAGAGTGGGCCAGTAGTAGCCCTGCCTAAGGATCTTCTTTGCTAGAGCCTGGCCATTGACATGACCCCCACACTCACTAGAATGGGCTGCTTCAGCCACCTTCCAAGCTTCAACATCATCTAAGCATCTCATGAGCATTCCATTAGTAGCGCGCCTGTACAGTTCTCCTGCAACAACGGTGTACCTTGCGGTGGCTCTTCTAATTGACTTGCGTTGCTCAGCTGTTGCCCCTTCTGGGAACGACCCCTCTTTGCAAAACAACTCGATTTCATGATACCAAGGTAATTCCTCTTCGTCCAGAATCTCCTCTAGTTCTGCTAGTGAAACTTCCTTGAGATCTTCCTTCTCAGCCTTCACCTCTACGGATTTCCTAAGGTTAAGGTACCAATGATCCTGAAGAGAGGGTGCGTCCAATCTCTGGACGACGATAGTCTCAGTATTCCGACTGAGAGGGAAGGATAGGGAGGAAGCAAGAGATGCCAGAGCATCTACTAGAATGTTCTGAGAACGGGGAGTGTGAATATAGATCAGCTTACGGAATTGCCTAGCGAGAAGCGTGACCAAATCTTGATAAGACTTGAGCTTGGGGTCACGAGTACGGTAAGTGGACAGAACTTGCCGTAGGACGAGCTGAGAATCTCCTATGATGTTCAAATAACACGCACCTAAGAGGTAGGCGTGCTTCAAGCCGGCCAGGAGAGCCTCATACTCAGCGATGTTGTTGGTAGCAGGAAACTGAAGTTGATAAGCAAAGGGAATGGTTACCCCCTCCGGGGTAAGCAGAACAGCACCGATCCCTCGGCCTTGAGAGTTGAGTGCACCATCGAAGTGCAGAGACCAGAAGGGGTGATGAGAGATAACAGAAAGATGCTCATCAGGGAAATCGTCCTGAATGGAATCGGTGTGAGGAATGGGGAGATGGGCAAGATGCTCAGCGATGGCATATCCTTTGACTGCCTTCTGAACAACAAAGGTGATATCGAACTGAGAGAGGAAGCTCTGCCAGCGAGCTAACCTACTAGAAAGGACAGGCTTTTCTAAGAGATAGCGGATCGGGTCCATTCTAGAGATCAACCTAACTGGGTGGGCAAGGAAGTAGTGTTTCAGCTTCTGAGCTACCCACACTAAGGCGGCACAAGTTTTCTCCATAGCGGTGTACTTGGACTCAGCTGGATTAAACAACCGAGAAAGGTAGTACGCATCCCGCTCTTTCCCTTCGTCATCTACTTGTGCTAAAACCGCCCCTAGGGAGTCCTCAATAACCGAGATGTATAGGATTAGGGGTTTCCCAGGGACAGGAGGTTGCAGAACCGGGGGATTGGATAGATATTCCTTGAGGTCCTCATAGGCCTTCCGACAATCTTCATTCCATTCAAACTTGACCCCCGCCTTAAGCAATTCATAAAACGGACGGCACCTTTGAGAATGCTGGGATATGAATCTTCTGATAAATTGTAATCTACTAATCAATCCTCGAAGTTCCGTAATGTTCTTTGGCGGAGGCATGTCCATGACGGCCTGTGCTTTATTAGGATCAATCTGGATCCCCCGTTTGCTTACTATGAACCCTAGCAGCTTCCCTGAGGAGACTCCGAATACGCACTTCTTCGGATTCATCTTGAGCTTGTACTCCCTGGCTCTCTGCAGCACCTTAGCCAGGATGGAGGGGTGTTCTTCCTTAGTTCTTGATTTCACCAAAATGTCATCCACGTAAGCTTCCATATAGATGTGCATCATATCGTGGAAGATGGCCATCATCGCCCTTTGATAGGTGGCACCTGCATTTTTCAGACCGAATGGCATAACCACATAACAATACGTGCCCCAGGGCGTGGTGAAGGAAGTTTTCTCTTGATCTTTCGGAGCGAGACGGATCTGATTGTAGCCCGAGTATCCATCCATGAATGAGAGAGCTTCATACCCGGCTGTATTATCCACTAGGACGTCTATATGGGGTAGCGGGAAATCATCTTTGGGACATGCTTTGTTAAGATCCCTGAAGTCAATGCATATGCGCACTTTTCCATCTTTCTTAAGAACAGGGACTATGTTTGCCACCCACTGAGGATATAAAACTACTCTGATGAATCTAGCTTTCTATAGTTTGTCGACCTCTTCTTTGATCCTCAAGGCCATGTGGGGGTGAAATCTTCTTGACCTTTGTTTCATAGGTGTTGCCCCTGGTTTAAGCACGAGTCGATGTTCCACTAAAGAGGGGTCAAGACCTGGCATGTCCTCGTAAGACCAGGCGAAGGAATCGCTATACTCCCTTAGAACCTTAATCAATTCCCCTTCTACTTGTGAAGGGAGATTAGCAGCAATAATGATGGGCCTTGGGTCTTCTTCGGTTCCTAGATTGATTTCCTTTGTAGGTTCGGCCACCGACGTTGACGGCTCGTCGAATCTTTTCAACCCTTGTGCGTATAAGTCGGCGGTGTCATCTACATTGCTATCCTCATCAATTGGATCCTTTTCATCCAAGATCTCATAGACGCCTAATCCGTCATCGCTCCATGCCCCTTCTATTTCCTCTTCATCTTCAATCACAATTGCCGTAGCAACAAATTCTGGGCACTTCAAGAGAGCACGGCAACGCTGAGCTAAATCTTGCAAGAACCTATCAGGAACAGATCGGGAAGGATGCGCCAGCGAGCGCGGCTCAGCAGAGGAAGGGTTGGACGACTTGGAACAAGACCCTACTTCTTTAGATCTAACTGACTCTAATTCCCTAGACTCGACAGACCCTAATCCTAACCTAGGGGACAGAAGGCCTAGTGGAAGGGAAGGCGCAGGGGACTCGTGCCCCTGGGAGGAGGATGGCGACAGGATAGTGTAATCTTCCACTGAAATCTCCGTTTCAAATTTGACGTTTTTTTTTTTGGAGATCAGCGGAGACTACATAGCAAGATGGAGGAGGTGGGAGCTGCATAGAGAACAGCTCGGGGAAAATGCAGTCGAAGAAAGGATCGGAAGAAGAGAACCACGTCTCGTGGAGTTGGGCGTTGGGAGGAGGAGGAGTGAAGAGAGTGGATAGATCAATGGGTGGGCACCTCCCGTAAGCACAAGGAACAAATAGAATTTCTGGCGGATCAATAAAGGATGGATTTATTATGATAGGAGGAAGGCGGGGTATGAAGTCCTCTTGCTGGAAAATAGATTGGAGGCGTGAGGGAGACCAAGAAAAGGTAATTGGAGAGCTCCCCTCCTTCTGTAAATCAACAATAGGCTGCTTCTTTGGCCTCCACTGCACAAGCCGAACCTCTTGCTTCTTCTGACATTCTTCCTCATGAAAGAGCCCCTGCAAGGCCTGACCATAGTCGAGCATATCATCATCTGACCCTCCCGGCAATGGGGGCGGGTTGGTAATCGGACAGACTGCATCTCTTTCTAGCTGAACTGGTCTTGAAGCTAATGTACCGGGCTGGAGAGGCCCTCTGACAAAATGCTGGCGATAATCCCAGGTGAGTGGCCCAGAATCACCCATCATAGATAATGCAGGCTCTCGGTAACCGAGACCTCTCCTGCCCGTCTTTCTTCCCTTGGGTATGGGCTTGGTCATTCCTTGTAATTGCACACTGAGGCCTCTCCCCGGTTGATAGCCCAGTTTCAGTATGATGTTCCAGCCTTTGGAATCTCGAATCTGCGGCTTCACTTTGATGTTGACTGGAGTAGCGGCGGGCTTAGGAGATGCATACGCCCAGGGGAAGTTCAAGTCCAGCACCGACATAATGGGCCGGCTGCTTGGCCAAAGTGTGGGAAGAACCTGCTCTGATATTGCCTTAACTGTCTGCACCGCGGACAAGCTTTTAACTTTGACGACCCTCCCTTGGAAGGGGAATTTGACGCACTGATGTGCGGTGGAAGGCACGGCACCGAGTGTATCAATCCACGGATGACCCAGGATAGCCTTGAACATAGGGTCGATATCGAGCACATAGAATTCCACGGCCATTGTAAGGGGCCTGAGCTCTGCCTGAATGGTGATCACCCCGTGACACGCTCGCCTCGAGTTGTCATACGCTGCTATAGTGGTCGGGGTAGGCCGTAATAACTCTTCAGATATGTTGCATGCTCGGAGGGTGCTAAGCGGACAAACATTAATTGAAGCCCCTGTGTCAACCAGCGCTGCTTCAATGCTGACTTTGTTCAGAGTGATTGTAATGCAGAGCGGCATTTGCCGAGCTTCTGGAGGTGCTAGCTCAGTTTCCGAAAATATAATTGCCGGCCCTTTGGAGATGGTTGCTAGTGTGGTCGGTAAGCTGTCGACTGCCATATCTTCACTGACCATTACCTTCTGTAAAAAATCTCTTAGTGCATCCTGATGAAGGGTAGACCTTTTGATCAGCTCTAGCACAGATATTTTAGCGGGCACCCGGTCTAGATGATGTAATAAGTCATATTGAGTACCTGGCAGTGGTTCAGTTTCTTCTTGCTCGGCCGTTGGCTGGGAGGACTGGGGATTAGAAGTAGTGGGGTAATTCCGATGGAACATCTTCCCGCTCCTCAGAGCACAATTTGCCGCGGCATCTGAAGATAGTATGATGGGCCCTGCGGGGTGGATGAATGGAACTGGTGGTGCGGGGGAGACGGTTTGGTGGAGCATAAGGTTGGTGGTGGCAGTGGGTGATGAGCGGATGATGGGCGAAGGGTTGGTGGAAGGCAGGGTGGTGATGAGTGTCGACGCGGGTGGAGGGAAGGCTAGCGGAAGGGTAAGGATGGATGAGGGGTTGGATGGTGGTGTGATGACGGTGACGGGGTTAAGTGGTGGGGAGTATGATGGAACGGTGGGTGGTAAGGAATTTGCTGAAGCGGGTGTAATGGGGAGGATGAATGGAGGGGATGTTCGCCGTGTAGGGAGGACGAAGGAAGGATTGCGGTGGTTATGGTGGAGGGCCATGACTTGTGGTGCGGCACTATCATCATCAAAAGACCATCCGGCATTGGGGGCCGGTGGTTGGACCACGTTTACTTGTGCTGGTGCTGGCGGCTGCTGCTGAGGAGCGGGTGGGTGGTTCGGCATCGGATTCTGATGGATGCCCAGGTCCTGTACTTACTGTGGTTGTTATGGTTGCTGTTGTGGTAGCTGCTGCTACTGCGGTGCCTGTTGCTGCTGCACTTGCGGCCTCGGCTGCTGCCCTCTTTTCTCCTTGATCTCAACAATGGCCCGATGCATTGCGGCCCAATCTATCCTTTGCCCTTCATGGAGATCATATACCAGATCCCGGAACTGGAAACATCCTTCTATGGTATGGCCCGACTGCCTATGGAACATACAATATTTAGTCTGATCAACGGTTGGATTCCAAGTAGGCCGTTCTGGAGGAAGTTGGATCGCATTCACTGACATGAGGGCGGTGAAGATATATGTAAGTGTCTCTGGCAATGGAGGGTATTGAGTTCTCCTGGGAGCCGGGCGCTTGCTGTTAGGGTTGTTGTTATAGCCGCTGGGTGGAGGGACGTTATGGTATTGTGGTGGTGGTGGTGGTTGTTGCGGTGCGGCGAAGGTGTTTTATGGAATGGTGAAGGCATTTTGCGGAGTGACAAAGGTAGGCGGAGGGTTTTGTGGGGTTGCTTGGAAGTTTTGTGGAGCGGGGTTTTGGGAATTACGGGGGTTTTGGGGGAAGCGGAATGGTGCGGCCTAGAATGGGAAGGCAACGGCTTGCACTTGTTCATTTGTCTGGACCCCCTCGGTAACCGGCCCTTGTGGCTTCTTGTGGTACTTGGGCTTTTGGTTTTCAAATAAAGAGTGGATGGGGGAATCCTTAAACTGGGTCTGGATGAAGCGCGCCCGGCTGTAGAGCTGATGCATGTTGGCTATGTCGTTCATTGCCAGGATGTTCTGGAAGGTTGGAGTAGCATTTGAAATCAACAGCTTGACCTTATCTTCCTCCGGGATGTGGCCAGGCACTCTAGCGGCCATCTATCTCCACCTATCTGCATAAGTGGCAAACTCCTCGTCTGGTTTCATCTTCTCGGCCACCAGATCTGTGAACGAGTATTCTGGGCCGACCCTGTCTTGGAACCGCTGGATAAACTTGTCCTTGACTATCTTGAAACTCTCAGCCTCTTCCAGTGGAAGAGAATAGAACCATTCCAGAGCGACACCATCTAAAGATCGGCGGAATAAATACGCCATAAGGCGATCATCATACTGGAATTGCGCCGATTCATATAGAAAATACCTCACATGAATAAAGGGACTGCTGCTCCCGTCGTACTTGCGGTAGTTGGGGAGCTCTGATTGAGGAGGGAATCGAATATTCTGGAAGCTTGGAACAGGAATATCGGCCAAAGATTGTAGGCCAACCCGCTTCTGGAGGAAATCGAGTTGCTGCTGCATGGCGGCCCACTTGTCGAGCAAGTCCTGCTCTCGGGAGGGAGCAGGGGTGGTGAAAGACGCTGATTGAATGTGGGGAGCAGATGGAACGGTTGTGGCAGAAGGTGGGTGCCCACAGGAAGGAGTGGAGGGATAAATAGTAGAGATGGGGGGCCCGTAAGAAGGATATTGGGCCTGGGATAGACCCGGATTAGAATAAGCTTGGGCCGCCCCTTGCTGAGAGCGTAAGACGTCAGAAGGGCCCATGAGAACTTACGGAGCTACTGGAGCAGACATGTGATGATCCATTTGAACAAAAGAAGGGATGGGCGACTTTCCCTTATCGAAAGATTGTTGGGCCGAATTGGAAGACTGGCCTGTTTCCATGCCCGTGAAAGTGATGGTCCGTGGCTGGACCGGAGTAAGGTCAATCGGAATGGATTGAACTGAGGGCCAACAGTGGAAGAATTGGATTGATTTTGGATGATGGTTGAAGGAGATGCGTTGGACCCTTGCATGGTCTGATAAAGAACTTGGAGTTGGGCTGGATCCAATTGGGCCATCATCTGAAGGACGGAGCCCGCGGAAGGAGTGGAGAAAGAAGGGGTAGCTTGACCACCTTCCATAGAAGTGGAGGACGGAAGAGGGGTAGTCCCCTCCCCGGAGGAAAAGGTAACAACCCTAGGAGGGTTCTCAAGGAGCCCTTGAGGAAGGGAGTCCTCTTGGGAGCGGGGAGGATTGAAGGATGCCATGGTGGACTCGAAAAGAGGATTGGAATAGAATGTGAAGAAGGAATTGACTTGAGGAGATGATTCGGATGGACGAAAATAACTCCACATGCAACGAACAACCTTGGAAATGCAAAAACAACCAACACAAAAACACACAATAAGCAACCAAACTTAGGTGGTTCCAACAAAATGTAAGTGATAAAAGATGAAGACACTCAAAGAAAATCAACCAAGTTGTTTAGAATGATGCGACAAGGTTCTTATGATTTCTCCTTTGGAACCTTAGTGGATTTGATTGATATGTTGTCACGCCCCGAGAGCGGAAGATACCCGGAGACGCGTGACGAGTTTATATCAATCATGTCAATCAGAGTATTAGTGTATTCGACACCAAAATCAGAGATGCGCAAAAGTAAAGATAACCCAATCCTTTATTCCTTCATAAGAATATGTCTATTACAAACCTTTGAAGTACTAACTAAAATAAAGGAAAAATACAAGGTTGACTCAAGAAAATATGAAAAAGACTAGATAACACGGGAGAAGCTCTATCTCTTTCACTCTTGATTTTTCCCATCCGTTTGAGTTCCCTCATTGTCGAACTTACCTGAAAAGTATGGAAACACTGAGTGAGCGAACGCTCAGTAGGAAATTATATCTCAAGAACTAGCAAGGGGTTTAAGTGATTACATCTTTCATGAATGCACTATAGCTACGCATGCTCGCATAAAACGACAAGATAGAAAGAGGATATAACCAAAAAGATAGCAAGAAGAACTAGTCATGAACTTTCAAGAACTTATATCAAAAGCTATCAAGATACTCAAGCAAGTGTATTCATCATGTCATGTTGGAATTTGGCTATCACGTCCAAGCACGCAAGTATGAAATTACCCTTTTTCGGACCACGCAAGTCATGTAATATCAAGTCAAGTACAAGATTTGTGGAATGTTCAATCAAGCTAGTCATGCACTTCGGTATAATGCCAATACCGTGATCAATCAACTCCCATGGGCACAAGTACTTTCGGGTGCTCCTCCCAGGACCAGATCGGGCCCTATATGCGCAGGCATTAATCATGTATTTTAACATCCACTTTTGTGTATAGCCAATATGGAATTTCAAGAATAAAGCTTGTAGACCTGTAGGATAAACTTAGATAGAATAGAGTCCAAAAATATGACACTTGACATAGAATGGCGATAATAACGGTACAATCACGATTATCGATAAAACTAGGTGGAATTGGTTCCCTAACTTGGGTACCATGACAAGTAAATGCCCACAAGTAGATGGTCACTCCTTTAATATAGAATTGAGGTCCACAAGAACATCATAACAAAGTTGTTATAGAACTGGGGTCTACAATAACATCACATTGATGGCATGCTTTCCCCGTTCATTAAGAAAATTCTCATATCATACTCATAGCACAATATGAGGGCCGGTATACCATGTTTCTATAGAGTGACATGGCAAAAATAGGGTGATAGGTTTTTATGGTACAACCCGCTCAGTCGGCCTTGAGGGAATCCAAGGCTCGAGGAGTCTTACGGAGGTCTCTATGACTAACTCGCTAGTCCAAAGGAACGGAATGTCCAATGGAGAGCTTGTATGCCACCGAGAATTGAGGGTAATGCAATAAAACATCGTGAAACGTGGGACTATATTCACGGAGTGGAAATATAGTGCCAATATATATATACATAAGTATGAAACCGTGTTAACCGAGGGAAAAATAATAATACAGGAAAAATAGCGACTTGACCAAAGTCATTAATCATATAATTAACGCCTTACTTAAGGACGTCTATTAATCATTTGACGACTTGTGAAGCAGTCGTCCAAACATTATCTCAATTCTTACAGAATTTCAAATTTACAGAATTTTAACAAAAACGCGCCCTGTACAGGGGCGTTACTTTTCATTTAGCGCCCTAGTCTGGGGCGTCAGTTCAATAAAAGACGACCTTGTGTAGGTCGTTAATTCAAGATTTTTACAATATTCCAGATAATAGAATTTCAGGAAACATGGTACATGGTCAGGACCAGAAAAATAGCAGGATTCAACAGGTGTATTCATGCAGCATATTAGAATCATGGTTTCATAAATATTAAATTTTAAACGTGAGTAATTATTAAATTCATGAAATTGACGACTCCTAGGAAGGGTGTCAAAATAAAATTAGCGCCCTTGGATGGGTCGCTTCTTTTTAAACTAGCGCCCTAACGAGGGTCGTTATTTACAATATTTTCCAGAAACTATGAAAACGCAGAGAATCTATATGCATGAATTAACAGATGATTTAATCATAATTACTACGTTGGTTTGGGCTACCATCCTTGAGAAAACCTACCTGATGGGTAATCTGGATGAAGTTATGTGAAGGTTTTGATAAGAACCGATGCTCTGTTCTAAACTGGCCTCCAGAAGATGATGTTGGATGAAGAACTCCTCGTTCTTCAGCAAGTCAGGAAACGCAAGGCAGGCAACCTATAGCAAAAGATGACGAAGAACATCAGTATCCTTCATAACCATGACTGAAGGCAGGGGAAAGAACATTCCCTGTTCTTTACGGTCGACAGCAGCAGCAAAACGAAAGTTAGATCGCCAAAGTAGCGATCTGGGTGAATTAGGAGGGTATTTATAGGGTTTTTAGGATAGTAATGGAGTTAGTGTTGTATTGGAAGTAATATTTCTCTAATAGAGTTCTTACCCTATTCAATCTTCCTCGTAGTTATCCAGAAACTTACTCTGGATAGTCTCCTGGGTCGAACGAAACTCAAACTGAATTAACGTCCTAAGTGAGGGCGTTAATTTAAATTGACGCCTTGTCAAGCGTCGTTTCTTGTATAAAACGCGCCCAAGGTGAGGGCGTTTCCTTTCCTTTCCTTAATTTTATTTCCCGTCGTTTGAAATTTGACGCCCTAGGGTGTAGGCGTCCTTTTTAAATTAACGCCTTAGATAGAGGCGTTTCCTTTTGAATTAGCGCCTTGATAAAAGGTGTTATTTTCTTTTTGATTAATGATTTACTCATTTAGGCTCTTTGTCATCTATTTACTTATCTTTTATTTTAATTTGATTTATTTAAAAATCTTATTTGTATCAGGGTTGCTACACCCTCCACCACTTAAAAGAATTTGGTCCCCAAATTCAATAGTACATATATATTTTGGAGAGTGTAGAGTATATACCTCTTAGAATAATTCTGGGAATCGTCTCCTCATGGATTCCTCGGTCTCCCATGTAGCTTCATGTTCGGAGTTCTTATTCCATTGTACCTTAAGCATGGGAATAACCTTATTCCTTAGGGTACGTACTTCACGATCTAGTATCTTCATAGGCTTCTGCTCATATGTGAGATCTTTCTGGATCACTAAGTCTCAATGATCAATAATATGTTTTGGGTCGTGTACATATTTCTTCAACATAGATATGTGGAACACATTATGTACTTCGGACAATTGAGGAGGTAATGCGATGCGATAAGCAACCTCGCCAACTCTTTCCAGTATCTCGAAGGGTCCGATGAATCTTGGTGTAAGCTTGCCCTTGACACTAAATCTCTGTATGCCACGTCCAGGCGATATCTTGAGAAATACATGATCTCCAACTTGGAATTCAAGATCTCTCCTTCTTGTATCAGCATAAGCCTTTTGTCTAGACTGAGTAACTTGCAGTCTTTCTCTAATCAATTGTATCTTCTCAGTGGTATCCCTTACCATGTCTGGTCCTAATAGTTGTTTTTCTCCAACTTCGCCCCAGCATAAGGGTGATCGGCAACTCCTTCCGTATAAGGCTTCGAAAGGTGCCATTTGTATACTTGCCTGGTAGCTATTATTGTATGCAAATTCAACCAGAGGCAAGTGATCATGTCAGCTTCCACCAAAATCAATGATGCATGCCCTAAGCATATCTTCAATAACCTGATTAGTTCTCTCAGTCTGACCATCCGTCTGAGGATGAAAAGCTGTACTAAAGTTAAGCCTCGTTCCTAATGAATGTTGTAAACCCTTCCAAAAATGAGAAGTAAAACGGGGATCTCTGTCAGACACGATTGAAATAGGAATACCGTGTAATCTGACTATGTCCTTGATGTATAATGCAGCCAACACGTCGACTGACCATCGGCTCTTGATTGGCAAGAAATGCGTCGATTTAGTCAATCGGTCAATAATAACCCATATTCTATCATGTCCTCCTTTTGATTTAGATAAACCCATGATGAAATCCATACCAATATCCTCCCACTTCCATTTACCAGCAGGCTTTTGGTGTTCCGCCTTGACCTGTTGGCATGTGAGACAGCGCGACACGTAGTCCGCTATTTCCCTTTTCATGTTGGGCCACCAAAAATTTCTTTTCACATCTTGGTACATTTTGGTAGATCCAGGATGAATCGTGTACCTTGAT
The DNA here is from genome assembly GCA_022559845.1 of Amorphophallus konjac. Lineage (NCBI taxonomy): Eukaryota > Viridiplantae > Streptophyta > Magnoliopsida > Alismatales > Araceae > Amorphophallus > Amorphophallus konjac. The sequence continues at coordinate 310,738,667 of CM040119.1, read as the reverse complement.
CTATGAGCTTCATCTAAGATCTTCTTCTTTAACTCGGGACAATCCGGTATACAAGTTCTGTTTTGGAATAACAACCTTCTATCTGATGCTAATTAGAAATCAGACTGTCCTTCTAGTTTGCCCTTGATTTCCACTAATATTGGGTCATCATCCTGAAGTGCTTGTATTTCAGTTAATAGGTCTGGATGAATGCTTATATGAGACAATGTGACACATTTGAAGTTCGTGTCCATGCTTATATTGAGCTTAGAGAATTACTCCAGCAACTTCCATTCTTGAATCATACAATTGGCTAACAGTGCTCTCGGCTTTCGACTAAGGGCATCTGCTACATGATTACCCTTTCCGGGATGATATTGTATATTGAAGTCGAAGTCCTTGAGATATTCCAGCCAACGTCTTTGCCTCATATTTAGTTCCTTCTGTGAGAAGAGATATTTGAGACTCTTGTGGTCGGAGTATACAGTAAACTGCACTCCATATAGATAATGTCTCCAGATTTTTAGTGCAAATACTACCGCGGCTAATTCTAAGTCATGGACGGGGTAGTTCTCTTCATGCTTCTTTAATTGACGAGAAGAGTAAGCTATAACCTTTCCTTGTTGCATTAGAACACATCCGAGGCCAATGCCAGAAGCATCAGTGTATACCTCGAATTTCTCTCCTTCCATTGGTAAAGCTAAGACAGGAGCTGTAGTAAGATGATCCTTGGAGTTTGGAAGCTTCTTTCACATTCCTCACTCCATTCGTAATGGATCTCCTTGCAAGTTAACCTCGTAAGTGGTACGGCGATCTTAGAGAAATCTTTGATGAATCGCCTGTAATAGCCAGCAAGACCTAAGAAACTTCGGATCTCGCTAGCATTGGTCGGTCTTTCCCAATTTCTTACAGCTTCAACTTTTGATGGATCTACTGATAAGCCATCCTTTGATATAACATGTCCGAGAAAAGTCACTTCCTCAAGCCAGAATTCACACTTGCTGAGTTTTGCATATAATTGGTTTGCCCTCAATATTTGTAATGCAATCCTTAAATGCTCCTCATGCTCTTCCTTGGTCTTGGAATAAATCAATATATCATCAATAAAGACCACCACGAATTGATCTAAATAAGGCCTGAATATACTATTCATTAACTGCATAAAGGCAGCAAGGGCATTCGTTAGTCCGAAAGGCATAACAACAAATTCATAATGGCCGTACCTGCTTCTGAATGCAGTCTTATGAATGTCCTCACCCTTGATTCTTAACTGATGATATCCCGACCTAAGATCAATTTTGGAAAAGTACTTGGATCCTGAAATTTGATCAAACAACTCATCGATTCTCGGCTGTGGATACTTGTTCTTGATAGTGAGATGATTCAACTGTCGATAGTCGATGCATAACCTCATGGATCCATCTTTCTTCTTTACAAATAATACAGGCGCTCCCCATGGGGAAGTACTTGGTCTTATGAATCCTTTCTTAATGAGTTCCATCAATTGCTCCTTTAACTCCTTGAGTTCAGCAGGTGACATTCTATACGGTGCCTTAGAAACTGGACCCGCACCAGGAACTAAATCGATGGTGAAGGCCACTTCTCTTTGTGGGGGTAATCCAGGCAATTCTTCCGAAAATACGTCCGGAAATTCTTGTACCACCGGAATGTCTTCTATCTTAGTTTCCTTAGCCTCCTTAATCGTGATGAATGCAAGGAAAGATACACATCCTTTCCTGATGAGCTTGCTAGCTCGGAGAGCCGAAATAAGAGGGGTTTTGCTTCGCCTCTTGGGGCTAGTAAAGATCAGTTCTGGAAATTCCTCGAAAGTAACCTTGCTATTACGGCAATCGACCGTTGCCTGATATTTAGATAACCAATCCGCTCCTAGTATAACATCATACTCCTTTAGATCTAAACATATAAGATCAATAGGGAGATTCTTACCATGAACCAATACTTCACAGTTCTGGTAATGGTGTGTAATATCAGTCTCGTTTCCTAGAGGAGTAGACAAGACTAATTTTATCCATTCCGGTTCTAGAGGTAATGGATCAGCAAACTTCTTGGAAACAATTGAATGTGAAGCACCAGTATCAATTAAGACATATGTAGACTTGGAACAAACTTTCAATGTACCTTCTACTAGTCCGCCTTCTTCTTCTTGTTCGGTCTCCTTAATTGCGTGAAGATGAGCATTCTTGGTTACTGGGCGCTTCCCGTCCCCGGCTTGATCATTAAGTAATGGGCAATCGGGAATTCGATGATCGCGACTCCCACAGCGGAGACATGCTCCTAGTTTCCTCCAGCATTCTTCTGCTCTATGGCCCGCCTTGTCACAATGCTTGCACACTATATTTGATGGGGTAGTGGTGATGGAGAAGGGCTTGGTCTTCTTAAACTTCTGATCTTGTAAGGAAGTACCTCCATTGCTAGGCCTCTTCTTGAAGTTGGGTTTAAAGGAACCCAAACTTGTAACTTGTTCTTTCTTGTCCTTCCCACGGATTCTATCAGATAGTTCCGTGGCGTCTTCTAATAGCTGAGCTCGGCGCACAATTTCCGAGTAACCTGGATATCCATTGGCGCCAGCTGTGTGATATATTGGGGCCTGAGCCCGTTAAGAAACCTTCTAGCTTTCATCTTCTCGGTGCTAACTAAGTGCTTAGCATACCGAGATAATCTAGAGAACTGTGCCTCGTACTCAGCCACCGACAAAGATCATTGCTTCAGTGCAGCGAATTCTGCGGCTTTCTTCTCCTAGACTCAGTCCGAAAAATATTTATTGTTGAAATATTCAACAAATTCTTCCCAAGTAACTTGGTCTTGATTTATAGTAGCTTCGACTGACTCCCACCAGCATCGAGCATCCCTTTCTAGTTGGAAAGTAGCTAATAAGACTTTATCTTGATCCGTGCACTGCATAACACGGAATATACGCTCCGTCTCCCTGATCCAGTGCTCTGCGTCATCCGGATCAGTAGAACCCATGAATTTGGGAGGGTTCATGTTCTTGAAGACTTGGTGGAGACTTCCGGCTCGTTGTGCACCTCCCTGTACTACTTGTTGCAGCACTTGGGTCATGCCTTAGAGTGTACGCTGCATGTTACGCCACTGAACACGTTCGGCAGCCATTATCCTACAATTACAATAACTATATTAGTATATACTCGCGTTAAGGGCTTTTAAGTTTTTACGTTAACTCAACCCTTGCTTCTACCCAATCTCACTGGTTAAAGGTTTGAACCTATCCTTGGACTTTGGTTTTCCTAGGAATTGAATACCCTAGGCTCTGATACCACAAAAACTGTCACGCCCCGAGAGCGGAAGATACCCGGAGACACGTGACGAGTTTATATCAATCATGTCAATCAGAGTATTAGTGTATTCGACACCAAAATCAGAGATGCGCAAAAGTAAAGATAACCCAATCCTTTATTCCTTCATAAGAATATGTCTATTACAAACCTTTGAAGTACTAACTAAAATAAAGGAAAAATACAAGGTTGACTCAAGAAAATATGAAAAAGACTAGATAACACGGGAGAAGCTCTATCTCTTTCACTCTTGATTTTCCCCATCCGTTTGAGTTCCCTCATCGTCGGACTTACCTGAAAAGTATGGAAACACTGAGTGAGCGAACGCTCAGTAGGAAATTATATCTCAAGAACTAGCAAGGGGTTTAAGTGATTACATCTTTCATGAATGCACTATAGCTACGCATGCTCGCATAAAATGACAAGATAGAAAGAGGATATAACCAAAAAGATAGCAAGAAGAACTAGTCATGAACTTTCAAGAACTTATATCAAAAGCTATCAAGATACTCAAGCAAGTGTATTCATCATGTCATGTTGGAATTTGGCTATCACGTCCAAGCACGCAAGTATGAAATTACCCTTTTTCGGGCCACGCAAGTTATGTAATATCAAGTCAAGTACAAGATTTGTGGAATGTTCAATCAAGCTAGTCATGCACTTCGGTATAATGCCAATACCGTGATCAATCAACTCCCATGGGCACAAGTACTTTCGAGTGCTCCTCCTAGGACCAGATCGGGCCCTATATGCGCAGGCATTAATCATGTATTTTAACATCCACTTTTGTGTATAGCCAATATGGAATTTTAAGAATAAAGCTTGTAGACATGTAGGATAAACTTGGATAGAGTAGAGTCCAAAAATATGACACTTGACATAGAATGGCGATAATAACGGTACAATCACGATTATCGATAAAACTAGGTGGAATTGGTTCCCTAACTTGGGTACCATGACAAGTAAATGCCCACAAGTAGATGGTCACTCCTTTAATATAGAATTGAGGTCCACAAGAACATCATAACAAAGTTGTTATAGAACTGGGGTCTACAATAACATCACATTGATGGCATGCTTTCCTCGTTCATTAAGAAAATTCTCATATCATACTCATAGCACAATATGAGGGCCGGTATACCATGTTTCTATAGAGTGACATGGCAAAAATAGGGTGATAGGTTTTTATGGTACAACCCGCTCAGTCGGCCTTGAGGGAATCCAAGGCTCGAGGAGTCTTACGGAGGTCTCTATGACTAACTCGCTAGTCCAAAGGAATGGAATGTCCAATGGAGAGCTTGTATGTCACCGAGAATTGAGGGTAATGCAATAAAATATCGTGAAACGTGGGACTATATTCACGGAGTGAAATATAGTGCCAATATATATATACATAAGTATGAAACCGTGTTAACCGAGGGAATAATAATAATACAGGAAAAATAGCGACTTGACCCAAGTCATTAATCATATAATTAACGCCTTACTTAAGGACGTCTATTAATCATTTGACGACTTGTGAAGCAGTCGTCCAAACCTTATCTCAATTCTTACAGAATTTCAAATTTACAGAATTTTAACAAAAACGCGCCATGTACAGGGGCGTTACTTTTTAATTAGCGCCCTAGTCTGGGGCGTCAGTTCAATAAAAGACGACCTTGTGTAGGTCGTTAATTCAAGATTTTTACAATATTCCAGATAATAGAATTTCAGGAAACATGGTACATGGTCAGGACCAGAAAAATAGCAGGATTCAACAGGTGTATTCATGTAGCATATTAGAATCATGGTTTCATAAATATTAAATTTTAAACGTGAGTAATTATTAAATTCATGAAATTGACGACTCCTGGGAAGGGCGTCAAAATAAAATTAGCGCCCTTGGATGGGTCGCTTCTTTTTAAACTAGCGCCCTAACGAGGGTCGCTATTTACAATATTTTCCAGAAACTATGAAAACGCAGAGAATCTATATGCATGAATTAACAGATGATTTAATCATAATTACTATGTTGGTTTGGGCTACCATCCTTGAGAAAACCTACCTGATGGGTAATCTGGATGAAGTTATGTGAAGGTTTTGATAAGAACCGATGCTCTGTTCTAAACCGGCCTCCAGAAGATGATGTTGGATGAATAACTCCTCGTTCTTCAGCACGTCAGGAAACGCAAGGCAGGCAACCTATAGCAAAAGATGATGAAGAACATTAGTATCCTTCATAACCATGAGTGAAGGCAGGGGAAAGAACATTACCTGTTCTTTACGGTCGACAGTAGCAGCAAAACGAAAGTTAGATCGCCAAAGTAGTGATCTGGGTGAATTAGGAGGGTATTTATAGGGTTTTTAGGATCGTAATGGAGTTAGTGTTGTATTGGAAGTAATATTTCTCTAATAGAGTTCTTACCCTATTCAATCTTCCTCGTAGTTATCCAGAAACTTGCTCTGGATAGTCTCCTGGGTCGAACGAAACTCAAACTGAATTAACGTCCTAAGTGAGGGCGTTAATTTAAATTGACGCCTTGTCAAGCGTCGTTTCTTGTATAAAACGCGCCCCAGGTGAGGGCGTTTCCTTTCCTTTCCTTAATTTTATTTCCCGTCGTTTGAAATTTGACGCCCTAGGGTGTAGGCGTCCTTTTTAAATTAACGCCTTAGACAGAGGCGTTTCCTTTTGAATTAGCGCCTTGATAAAAGGCGTTATTTTCCTTTTGATTAATGATTTACTCATTTAGGCTCTTTGTCATCTATTTACTTATCTTTTACTTTAATTTGATTTATTTAAAAATCTTATTTGTATCAGGGTTGCTATATATGTGCTCTCAACAATAGGTTCCTAGCAGGAGATGGGTATGAGACTTGGTTTGACTCTAAGTGTAATCACTCCTTCACTTATGCAACCCTAGACACGGGGTGGGAAAGGTACAACTAGCCCGGCGTCCGTGTGGGAATCCACGGCTCGCGGGGGCTTATGGAGGTCCCTGGTGTGATTTCCTAGTCGGCCTCAAGGAATATGGAGACGAGAGGTCCTCACAACAAGGTAGGAAAATGCAATCTAAGATATGACCAGATGAGTGACCCTATGTACACTGGAGTGCATGCAAAGTCTAGCATAAAATCTAGCAATCAATGACGCACACAATGATATGAATATATGAACAAAGCAAGGAGAAAGTCAGGTATCACCCAAGCACCAAATCACAGCAGAAACTGCGGAAGTAAATGCACCTCGGATGCGTACCTGCCAGGAGTATGACGGTCTAAGAACCCTGCGTCAGAGTAAAATAACGGTCGAAGGCCAGACCGCCGGAAATAATATAACGCAGGGAGATGGGTCCGTCAAATGAGCCAGAGCCAAAATCGGACAGAAATAACAGGAAAACTCATGGAAGCTCACACAGCAGAATAAAAGTGGCGGTCTAATGCCCCTGCGTCAGAGGTCTGTAGCGCAGGGACACAGGGCCGTTAGGATACTCAGAAAACCAGATTCAGCAAGAATAAGACAGAAATTCAAGGGAAACAAAATAGGTAGATGATGGCAGGTTCAAACAGGAATCAAAAGCACGATTGGCACAAGTTGTCCCACCGTGATCGCCAAAAAATTATCTGTTGATTTTATTTTGCCTGTCTATCTTTTCTTTGGGGTTTTGAATGATGAAATGACAAGCAAGTAATCAAAGATCCGCTCTTAACCTATGAACATGTGATCATGAACCTAGGCAATCAAAGCTAGCTCTAGCATGGGCATGCTATCTCACTCAAACTACGCTAAAGAAAAGGGAAAACACACACCGGGGCGTGGAGCAAAAGAATAAATAAAACGCACCACAAGGGGTGGAGCAAGCAAGGAAATAAAAGAGATATGTGATGAATGAGAAAGCTAATGCCCAAGACTAAGAAAAGATGTGATCGCCACCAAAGTAAAAACAAGCAAAAGACCTGTAAATACCTTGGAAATAGGTGGATGAAGCACCCGCCCACGGGAGAGAAAACCGAAGAGAACCTGCAGGTCAGCTAGAAATAACGGCCAGGACCCTGTGCGTTACTTGGAAAGTAACGGCCACCCGATAGACCGCCGGGAGAATATGACGCGCCTGCACCAGACCGTCAGATAACCTGCAGTAGCAAAGTGTAGATTCTTTTAACTCCAACTCTTCCAGCCGGGTAGAAGACTTGGGCCTCGTACTGGTGAACCTGTAAACCTGCCAAAGATGTAGAGGACAAGAACAAAACAACCCAAATTAGCCCTTTCAATAATATAGCATCAATTCTCAAAGAACTTAAGGACATCAAAAGGAGAGGGGATTACCGGGGAGTTTTTGGTTTTTTTTAACCCCTCTGGGCATTTTTAAAAGATTAGGAGGATGTTTGGATGCTTAGAGAACAGTGAAAAAACGTGGAGAAAGAGGAGGGACAATGCTTTGATTGAGGAAAAATCAGGGAAGAACTTAAGCATGTGATGAACTTGAAAGACTAAAACCAAAGTACTCCCTTGATTATGAGATGGATGAACGTGAGAAGCAGTTCCTCCTGGATGAAGATGACTCCTGAGTTCGGCAGCACTTCGTCGTGAATTTCAAAATCCTCTTTTTTGGGCCATGAAGTCAAGGGTTCTATTTATAGACCCTCAAACTCTTAGGTCGAGCAGAGGATAATTCAGCAAGATAAAGGGATAACTCCTGGCAAATCCTCGAAGATAATATCACCAAGAGTCCATAGAAACAAACAGAACGTCCTGAGGATCAGATTTGAAAGAGATATCGTCAATCCAAACCCTTATCTTCGGCCATGGAGTAGCAGAGAAAAGGCATGAACTGTCAGGACTCTATGAAGGAAGTAACGGCCACACGACAGACCGCCACTTGGAAATAACGCACCAAGGAACATCCGTCATTATCAACCTTATCCCTAAAAGATAAGATCAGCAACGGCCAAGGAATAGGGCGTCAAAATGAAACAACGGCTGCACGACAGACCGTTATTATCAACGTGTAATCAAAAGGATAAGCTTTAAAACGAGGCCTTATGATGTGACACGACCTTGGACTTAAGCAAGCAAGCACAATCGTAATCTAAATGGGCCAATTTGGGCCGCCGCTCTCTCGTCGCTTACCCAAGCCCGGGGTAACTTGGCAATGCCAAGGTGAGGTTGAGGGGTTGGGCCCTTGCTGGTAGAGGGCCAGCAAGGCCAAGATTTGATTCCCAATAGATTTGGAAGCCCAATTCAACGGGGCCGACGAAGTGCCGAAGGCACCGGTTGCACTCTTCCCACGGTGATCACTCAAGGCAATGGGGCTTGAGGATCGGGCTCTCACTCGCATAACCAGCGGAATTAGAACTAATATTGAAAGACAAGCACTAAGTGGAGTGAAGGTTTGAGCACTTACTCGACCGATTTGAAGAAACCGGTCCCGGTCGGAGACGAGGGCGAGCGGGGAGGCGAGTGGATCCCCACACGCCGCGGCGGTGTCGCTTGACCTGCCCAAACAAATTACACCACTACACCTCTCGCAGGAGGGGAAACTTGGGGTGGGGGTTAATGATATTACATCAATACTACCTCCACGTAGGGAGGGGCCTTCAGCCGGCCAAGCGGGGTGGGGAAACCAAAGCAAAGAACGAGGAACAAGGGTGGACGCCGAATCTGTCTGCTGTCTGCGAACCAGGACAGAGGGTCGGTGTTGCTGTTGTAGATCTTGCTCAGAAATTTCTCTGATGGCGAGACCAGCAGTGAAATCTTCGTAACAGGAAGGGAAAATACCTCAGAATTTTTGTAAATTCTTCTAGAGTCGCTGCAGGTCGGGGCAGGAGCTTGAACAGGGCCTCTGTTTCTCGGACTAGCAGGGGCAGGTCACCAACATTAGGATGCAGAGGCTGTCCTGGCCGCTCCCAAACTCCAAATTTGATGCCGTCAGCGCCGTTAGAACCGTGGGTGAGTCCTCTTTGCAGCAAAAGAAACGGTGACGCCAGAAGAGAACGGAGACGATCTGTGGAGCCAGAAGAGTGAGGAGGTGTCGATGCAGACTGGGGAAGGCAGAGCCGCGCGACCGTGGAAGAAAATTGGTAACTTCTGTTCCCGGATGCTGAATGGGCTTCCGCTTCTTGATTCTGAAAGTAGACAGGCCGATGAAGAACTTTGAAGCAGAACTTGAGGACTGATTCCTTCGGGGTTCGTCGTGGCAGAGCTTCTAATCTGGCTCAGGTCCTCAGCCGAGGCAGAACCGCGCAGCTGTGGGAGAATGGACCTCCTTGATGACTCGGAGATCGGAAGAAGACGAAACCACTTCGGTTGCGAAGGCGACTGGCAGACGCTTCCGACGATGGCTCTTAGGTCTTCAAACTCATCCGGAGGAGGTCGTGGTGGCCGCTGCAAGTTGCTAGTCTGCTGTAGATCTTCAGTTGAGAGCTGTAGGTTGATGATGATGGGGGGAATGGGGTATATGGGAGGGGAAATGGGGGTGGATGAGTGTGGGGAAAGCCCGGGCTGTGAGGGGGTCTAGGAGGGGGTGTTCTAAGGTGGGGGAAGGGAAGAATGGGATCTGGAAGGGGGTCTAACAGGTGGTGGGAGGAGGAGCTAAGAATTTGGGAAGGTGGGTGAGAGCAGAAAGTGAGGGGGGGGCACAAGTGAGTGGAGGGAAGGGTGGATTTCAAATTTGAAATGGCCTTGGAAGTTGTGGGGTTGTGTGGGGAAGGGGTTGATTGTGTTGGAATGGGGAAAGTGATGTTGGAATGTGGAAGATGGTGTTGGAATGGTGAAGGATCTTCTTGGGACTAGGGGGGTGGAGTAATGGAGGCCATGGGGAAATGGAGGGCTTTAATGATGATAGGTGGGGGTTGAGGTGGTTGGGAAGGGAGGAGAGAGAAGAAAATTCGAAATTGGGTGTTGAGGAGAGAGAAAGTGGGGTAAAAAAAGAGGGATTAAGAGAGGGAAGGGTGGGGAATCTCTCCCCTAGGGTTTCTCACCCAAAGAATGTTGGAATCACTCCACTAAACTAAGCTTTGGACTCTCAAATGACATTTTTTTCATTGATTGATTCATTAAGTTGAAATGGTGGGGAATGTGGTCCTATATATATGAAACCCACATTTCTGCAAAAGTCCCTTACAAAAGACTCAATAACAAATAACCGAAGGGGTAGGGGGGGCTCATGGGCCAAGCCCGAAGAATTGGGCCCAATAGCACATTACACAATCTAATGACACTCAAACTTAGGAAAATAAATGCAAGACCTAGGAACATGACTCAAATAAAAGGGAAAATACATCAAATGACTCAAATAAAATTACATAGGACTCAAAATTAAATGACTAAACCATTCTGGATGCAACCGGGGTGAGGAGACGAACGGTAAACGTGGGCATGGGAGGTGATGTCCCCATCACCTTAAGCCTTAGGACTCTTCAAAGAGTAACGGTCCACGACCCATCCGTCAGAACGAAACAACGCGCCTAGGACCGACCGTTATTATCAAAATGGAGATCAAAAAAGGAGTAGAGGCCTTGCTAAGATTCATCCAATGAAGTAGCCACCAGGAGCCATATCCGATCAAGGAGTTAAGACCCAGGAAATAGGCTTCAACTAATCAAGAGACTCAATGAAGAGTGAACGACTTGGAGCATCATATAGAATGAATAAGAAGATGACCCGACTTATTGGGTATAAAACGGGTGTCAACAGCTACCTTTCCGATTTTTGTCATCATCGGCAATACCGTCTACCCTTTTCGACCCTTGTCATCATCGGCAAGATCGGTCACTACCTTTCTGGTTTTTATCATCATCAGTAATACCGTCTACCCTTTTTGACCCTTGTCATCATCGACAAGATCGGTCGCTACCTTTCTGATTTTTGCCATCATCGACAATACCGTCTACCCTTTTCGACCCTTGTCACCACCGACAAGATCGGTCGCTACCCTTTTCGACCCTTGTCATCATCGACAAGATCGGTCGCTACCTTTTCGATTTTTGCCATCATCGGCAATACCGTCTACCCTTTTCGACCCTTGTCATCATCGGCAAGATCGGTCGCTACCCTTTCGACCCTTGTCATCATCGGCAAGATCGGTCGCTACCCTTTTCGACCCTTGTCATCATAGGCAAGATCTTGTCATCATCGACAAGATCGGTCGCTACCCTTTCGACCCTTGTCATCATCGGCAAGATCGGTCGCTACCCTTCCGACCCTCGCCACCATCGACGAGCCTAGTCGACTACCCTCTAACCTGGGCCTTCCGCCCTCGTTGATCAACAAAGCATCATTGCGTCGACGTTTAACCCATGTCGATGGTTCTAGCATACTTTTCATCATCATTGGCGAAGTTCACTAGGCACATCCGCCTACGCTACATGTGTCCTACCCTGGCAAAAGATCCTGCTCCGGGAACGGCTGCGCCACGGTGGAGCAAACACCTCACCCCTTCCTTGAAGGCGTGAGCGCTCTCCTGTGCCATCAACACGTATCCCTAAGTTCGGACGGTCGGCCAGAGGAATAAAGAGAAGAAAAGAAGGAAAGAAGTCATGATTGAGGCGACAGACAGAGATGTTTTCATTGATAAGAGCTGTCAGAATACATTGGTGTCCGGGGCATTCCCCAGAGGTACATAAGCTCCGAAGGTAAAAAGAGGAGCAGAACCCGATGCAAAAAAAAAGAAGTGAAGCAAAGCTACGGCAAGGGACGCCGAAAAATATCTGCCAACTCCATGAGGCCTAGTGAGGGGTATTGGGTCAATTCCTGCAAACGGGCCTCGGTGGCTGTCAACTACAATAGCCTCTCATCTAGTGAGGCAAGTCGTCCTTTGGCCAGGTCAGCTTCTTCCGTTGTCTGGACCTCTAGGCGCTCGCCTTCCTGCAGCTCGGCATCGACCTTAGCAAGTTCCGCGCGCAACTCTTCCATCTGCGCCGTAAGGAACAAGCGACGTTCTGAGATATTGCCAGCAACAGTTCTCAGTTGTTCCACGGTCACCCTCAGCGAAGTAGTGGCGGCGCGGCAATCTTCCCTCTCCAGCTTCACAGCCGTCAGCTGATCAAATACCTCTCAACTGAGGAAATCCCGCCTGTTGGCGTGCTTTAACAGCATTGTAACCCGCGGGATCCAGTCATCCATTGGGCAGCCAAATGCTAGTAATGATCGTGAGAGGTGGTCTATCAGGCCTCTCAGCTACACGTAAGTTAGACCCGGGGAAGCTGACATGGCCCGTTGGAGATTGTCCAGAGACTGCCACACCATGTCACTGGAAAATTGCAAGCCTAGTGGCGAAGTCTCGGGGAGCTGAAAGTCCACCTTGCTATCTACCTCGGCCCAGATATCATCGGCCACCATAAGGGATGTCAACGGCATGGTCTATACAGCGCCGACGTCCGGCCCGACAATCGCAGCTGCAGCAGCTGAAGGGCTCTCCACGCCCGCCCTTTGAGGTGAAGCTATGACAGCCGTCTCAGCAGCGGAGGGCGCTTGCTCCTCCTGAACAGTCTCACCGGCCGCTAAAGGTGGGGAGCTTTCTATGACCGACAAGGCTTTGATAGCATCGGCCTCTTCTGCGATAATTTCTCCCACCTCTATTTTTGGGGGGGCACTTGACTTCAGCAACAACTCCTCGCCGGCAACCAAGGCTTGAGTCTCTGCAACCTCGGTCAGGTCGCCGACTTCAGCAGTTACGCCGGGCTCCTCTGAGGCCGCTGCAACAGCATAGGTCCGTGGAAGCCGTAGGGCGATGGGCCGCACAATAGGTAGAAAGGCCGATTGGCCCATGCCCAAGTCAGGGAGGGGTATGCGAACCATCACGGCTGGCGGTACCACCTCATCCTGCATCACATGTATGTACATCAGCCAGCTGGCTTGGAAATAAAAAGAAGTGCTGCGGGTGGGAGTCGGAACATTTCCTACCTCAACCGGCACTATATTTAAGCCTCCAAAAGTGGCCTCTGAAGATTTTGGCCCCTCTCCTGTGGTCGGGTATGATGGCCCGTGTTCGGCTCCCGGTAGTCTCGGAGGGTTGAATGTTAAAAGGTCACTTTCATAAGCTGAAGAAGCCCTGGCATCCTCGGCCTCGGTGTCGACTGGTGGGAACCCCTCGTCATCGCCAGAGCCGCCACCATAATCAACTCGCTAAGAGGAGGATGACTCTTCCGCTTGTTCTTGAATCTCCACTATCTGAGCGGGGACCATGCTACTAGAAGAAGGCTCTTTAGCCAGAACCTCCTCGGCGGTCTCTGCCTCGGAAGCACCCGTTGGCTGAATATCCAGGGGCTTGTCCCTCGGAAGCCCCTGCTCTCCAGTAATAGCTCCTGCCATGGCACCGACCTCGGGGAGCATCGTTGGTCGGACATCGACTGGAGTTAAAAGACAATAAACAGTCAAAACCCAACTGAAAGCACAATAGGCCGCTAAGCTCTACGGGCAAGCTGCAAGTTACCTTCTATTTCTTGATGGGGTGTCGGTGAAGGCAAGTCACCCTCAATAGAGGCCGAGGGGGCTTCCTCCTCTCTCTCCTCAGCCGCGGCTCCGGTCATCCCCTCCAACCCAACAACGGCGGAGGTAGTGCCAACAGCTAATGAAAGGAAGGATGATCAGCCAAGGTGGCAGAAATAAACAAACAATCCATACAAGAAGGAGCAGTTACCTTCACCCTCAGGCCCTTGCATCCAAGCGGCCTCAAACTCGGAGAATGATGGAACCCGAGGAGGGGTAACTATGGGCTCCTCTTCAGCGGCCTTCCTCCGGCGCGCCTGGGTAGCGCGGGAATCTGCCCTCTTGGCCTTCTTGGCCCTACTGATAGCCTCCCTGACCTGGGACCTTGTTCGCTTCCGCGAATCCCCAGGGGGCAGCGGTGTAGTGGTCGGAGTTGGCTCTGGAATGTTAAAATACGAAGGCTTCTGCGCCTTGGAAATCAACTCCCTATGATGTCTGGTCGCCTCCACAGAGAGGTAAGCTGCAGAAGTGCGTAGGTGAGAAAGGTGCATACTGACTATAAAAGAAGCAATTTCAAGGCTGAAAGAAAAATAAGCATTACCTGGCGGCCCTGTGTATCTGGGGCTGAGCGACCAGTAAAGCAATGCGGGTGCCTTGTCCCGGGAAGCCGCCTCGCGGATAAGCCAGCACACATCACCAATCTTCTCACTTTTCTCCACCAGTTGCACCAGATCTTCATGGCCACAGGAGGATAAGTGATGATATAGACCCAAGTGGTCGAATCCCCAGCCGTCGACATACTTAAAAGATACGAGGAGCTGATGGTCCCGGATGGCTTCTAGTGGACCAGAAATTGAAAGCCCATGCGAATGAAGCAGGGCGAATATCCAGGGGGTGCTGGAGTACAAGTCAGCCCGTCTATCTTCCCTCCTGATGAAAGTCCGGTAGGGATGAAAACGGTCAGCTTCTGGGCGCCAACCCGCCACTGTAGGAAGAGGTTCTTCCACCGGAAGGGGGATCGTCTGGAGGGCAATCCGGTCACTGCTAACCCGGCACAGCCCCCAGAGGGTCTTGATATAGTCATCCTTCTGGATCTCTGGCATCTTCAGGTCAGCCTTGGACGACCTACCCTTCACGGCTTTCCTGGCTTCCAGATATGCCATCACCTCGGTGTTGGACCAGGACTTCAATTTCTTCAAATAGGATGGATCAACATCCAAAGTAGGCTCCCGTTGGGAATCCAAGAAACGACGTTCGGCGACATGCCAACAGTCCTTCTGAAAGTTCCGGTAGAAGCCCGTCCGTGCATTCCACCACTTGATGAAGTCCGGAGTCACTCAGGGCAGGCGGGCCGGGGTTGGCACCCTGAAGGATACATCCTCCCGATGATGGAAGTAATCCCACCATGTGCGGGCCTCATCCGTAGTCGTCTGACCAGCCTGATGTCTATTCGGGAGATTGAACCAGGCTGAAGAAGAAGGAATCTGCTGGTCATATCCAAAGTTTCGGCCAAAGCGGAAGGGATAGTACGGCTCCAGCCACAGTAAGCCGCTCTTTCTGAATACAAGGACACTGGGGCGGATAGACAGTGCCCAATCAATCAGTTCTGGTTCCAAGATTGGCCTCGTGCTCTTGGCCCCGGTGAGCTGGTGAATGAATTCCTCTGTCTCAAACAACCGGCATTGCCGCATCCTGTTGACAAGAGGACTGGAGCTAGCAGCCAAGCTCCAAAAATGCAGAACTCCTGGGGAATCTGTCGGAACTGTAGTCAGCTTCCCCCGAATAGCAAAAAGCTGATCCGCCAGTGAAGACAGTTCAGCACTAGCAAATTCGATCATCCGCGGCAAAGGACAATCCGACTGCATTGACCGGGGAGCTGCTTCAGGGAACAAGGTGCAGACCCAGGCATTGAAGAAATGGATGGGACCAACTGTCCGTGAATTTCTGGGGATGCGTGACTTGTGCAAATCCCCCAAAATTTTGTATGTAAGGCATAAAGCCACAGGACACAGGGACAACTTTGTCCCCCAAGCCATCAGACAGGCAGGGTAGATGGCCTCCGACCTGATTACCGTCTCGTCTCCCTGGGGAAGGGCAATCGAGCAAAGCCAATAGGTCAGATATGCAGCACAATGTGTGACTGCGTCAACTCCTGTGGGATTCGGGCTCCCTTGCTGCCCTCTCCCTGAAACAGCAGGGTATGTCGCTTGGCGTCGAGCCCTCTTCTTCTGCTTCACCGCTGTCGGAACTACCGTGGGGAAGTCCTCATATTGCTGCTCCCCACCAAAGAAATATTGAAGCCACGTGCCCGTCCGCACGCGTCTCTTTTCACCAGGCTTCCGCGCTTCCCGCGAGTCAAGCGTCAAGCGCAGCAGGGTGCGGTATGCCTTCATCAAATAGCGGTAGGCGAAGCCCGTAAAATATTTGCCTTCGCCATCTGTCTGGTCTTTCAGCCAGTCTGGAAAATAAACTTCTTCATACGGCTCCCCGTCTATCGACAAGCCGCTCAGCTGGGAAAGGCTCCAGAGGTCCAGTGAAGTCTCACCCTCTGCAGTATAAAAAGTGTTGTATTCCGGGCAGAAGACTTCAATCATCCCGCAGCACAAACCTCGGGAGATCGGATACCTGTACCGGCAATCATATACACTCTGATAAATACCGGCATGTACCAGGATGGGAGCATATTGCCGCAATACAAAATCTGTAAATTCAACGGCGCCCAGTCTGAAGGCGTGAGCATCGGTGGCTTTGAGTTCTCCGAACCACCCCACTGAGACCTGATGCTTGAACCGGACCGCCAAGCAGTCCAAAACAAAAAACTCATCTCGGAACCCCCAATGAAGCGGGGCGAGGAACAAACCGTATACGGGCTTCTCCCTATCGACGCGCCCGGCAGTCTCGTTCCAGCGGGCTGGTGTATACTGGGGTGCTCTTGTCAGCAACCCGGCCTCTGAAGATAACTCCTGCACCCCAAGCACGGCCCCCCAGTTTCTGGGCTCGCCCGGAATATATATAGGCATACCGTGAGTGACTGACTCGGTCAGGCTGTCTCTCTCCGCCAATAGAGCTCCTTCGGCTCGACAGACGAGAATTATATCGCGCTTCCCGCCAAGGTTGAAGCGCTCAAGGAATGCCATCAAGTGTTTGTCCTTGGGATGGTCCAATCTGACGCCATCCCCTCGCTCATACTTGAAGTGGTTGCCGTCAAGAATCAACAGGTGGCCGGTGTCAACGGTGTCGGTCTCTGAGTCCGAGGACTCAGCTATAACGGCTATCCGTCGAGGCCCCCGATCAAGGGAATGGACATTCCCCCATGTCACAGCGACCCGGGATGCAGAGGAAGAAGGGCCGGATGCCATATTATCTACAAAACAACGTCCAGAAAAGAACGAGCAAAGTCAGAAAGTAGTTGATCAAAGTAAGACTTCTGACAAAATTTCAGCAGCACCTCCTCAGCTCGAGGGTTTGCCAAAAGAGAAGTGGAAGCCATCCACTGAGGGAGCAGCCCCTAAAAGTAGCCATAGGCACTAAGCCAAGGCCAAATAGGACACCCGAGGGATCTAGCTCCGAGGACAAGTCCTACGAGGAGCCTCCCGGGGCCTGAAGAGTGGGTTTAAAACCTGAACATACCAACAACTCGACTCACCCGCTCGAAGGGCAAGCTCGCCCACAGCCCTAGCTCACTCGGCGCCGTGGTGGAGAGGAATGAGGAGAGAGAAAAAGTTTTCGCAAATGAATAGGCTGTGAAGAAAAAATAAAGAAGAATGCAATATATAGGGGGCTCCACCCCTGTTAAAACAGCGCGCCCCGGGGCGCGACGTTATAAGCAATTGGCGCGCCGTGGAGGCCGCGCCGTTTCAACCTCCAAAGCCCAGGGCGCGCCGGATATGTCGGCGCCGTTTTAACTTCAGAATAAAAAGGGCGCGCCGTTTTAAGTGGTGCCGTTCAAGCTTCATACCGTGCCGGATTAACGTCCGAAGCCGAAATTAAGTACCGTTTCGAGCTTTCGTCACCCAACGAAGCTCATCCGTAGGTGCTGCTGCACTCCCGCCTGGCTTGCACCACCCACGTCTGGGGGGCATTTGTTGGCACTCAAAATATAATCCTTCAGCGACCAAGCCACAAAGATGAATGATACGGCCCACTGAAGCACAGAAGCCGATGAAGATCAACTTATCAAAGATTCCTCAAGTTCACGGAGCCCCAAGTCACCTTGAAATGAGCACCGGAGACTTTACCTCAGGAGAGTCGGAATGAACCCGCAACCAACCGGTAGTGCGACCAAGCCTGCCCAATGATCCGACATCGACCTCGTCATGCCGCTACCTTACATCCGTCGCCCGACCAAGGACGACGGTCAACCCAATGACTCTCCTAAGGAGGAAGAACGTCCTCGGTCGTCCACAACAAGGGACCAAAGGTTCTATCAGCAGAAGGCCCCGATCACCCGACACGGGTTCGGCTTCTCGCCATAGTGGGCCCGTTAGTGGCCGATTGATCGCCATTCAAGGTGGAATTACCCCGGATGCAATGCCATCCCGCAAGGAAGTTTCGAGCACGAGTCCGTCTCGACTAGAAGCACAAATCACAGTGCCGAAGGCCGTGCCAGCGGGATACCCGTGTGCTCGGGCCAGACACACGCGAAGTTCTGATTAAGGCCATTCGTCACATCAAGAGCTTCGTCAACACCCCGTCAGGGTTTTCCAAGGGCCAGGGCTAGAGGAACAGTCAACAGAAGCTTCCGAAACCATCCCTGGACCCATCGGCTGACCCACGCCGAGCAAATAAGCTAAAACGGCGCGTGAAGGGTCACCGGAGCCGCTTAATACGGCGCCACCAAATCCGGCGCGCCCACACAATTGGGGACTTTTCTCGGCGCCGTTTGATCCGGCGCGCCCCCTTCCCAGGGCGCCGGATTAACAAGGTATATATATACCCCACCTTCGAAACAGAAGAGAACACACGAGGAAAGGGGGAGGAGGAATCAGAAAGAAAAAAAAAAGAGAAGATAGCCAATACGAGGGGAAGGGTTGTTGGTTCGAGAGAAAAACCTTGGGGGGAGAAGTAGGGTTTCCCATTGAGGGTTCTCGCCGCCGTCTTCCTCGTCTGCTCATCTGAATATCTCCGGAGCCGGAGAAGAGAAGCCGGTGATCCGATACCCTGTCCTGGAGAAAGAGTCTAGGTGGGTCTACGTGGTTTTCTTCCGGTCGATTCCCCTTTTTCTTCTTTGGTTTTCTCCCCCTGATACAATGTAAGTGAGAGAGGGGAGGGGCGATGATACGAGCCTGACCTCCCCTCCCTCACCATCACCTCTGCCTCTTCTCTTCATCTGGGATGATCTTCTGCTATTAATGTAAATGGCGGCCGAGCGACAACGCCGGCGCCGGAATATATGATGTGTGTATATATCTGCCTGTATCGTTCATCGAATGAATGGAATGCGTTGATGCCCGATGTTGTATCCATCTTTCATGCTTTCTCTCTAATTTCTCTTCAGATGTGCATTTAATGTTTCCCGTCGTGCATAGTTCCCGGATCCCTTTTTCCCTATGCTGGATATGCCCCTGGGCTATATGAATCGTCCCCCCCTCCCAGGGGTTCTCTCTCTATTCCAATGTGATGGTCGGGCTCTGCACCATGTGTGCCACGGGTTTTATGATCAGAGACGCACTCGTGTGCGTATCTCTTCTCATCTCCGTCAAGGGAGCAGACCCTTCGCTGCCCCTGTGCCTTTCCTCATATGCTAGATGAGAGGGGAAGATCGCTTCTGTCATCCCTTCTTCATCCTGGGACGAGCCCCTGTCGGTTTTTCTGAACATGATGTATATATATATATCCTGTCCCCAAATCTTTACGCTAATCATATAGCATGCCAGTATTAATTTATCTAGCATGCGGGCTTTACTGTTCTAATATGTGTCTAGCAATTCGGTTGCCCACTTGTCGTCAGACGATGTCTTGCGCCGCCCTTTCCACTTCGCATCTTAACAAGAGTCTGCGCTGTAGCATCGCTCTAGTACCCGGGGAGGGGGATATTCCCCCAATCTTCTATGTTAGTCACTCGGTCGACAGGGGAGGCTCATCCGTTGATGACGAGTATCCCTCCCAGCCATTGAGTGCACAGTGATGGGGCTAAGCCCTACAGTTCAAATCCACGGTCCTTAATGGACCTCGTGGTGGCCGCGGGTTGTGTGCCCCTTGTAGGCTAGCCTCGGGGTTTCCTTCCCTCTATCGGTCGTCCCGATTCGAGTGTTGTAGTGACTCGGGTCGCGTGCCCCTCGCAGGCTAGCCCTCGGGGTTTTCGCTCCCATAATGAGTCGCCTCATTCGCTCACTGTCGCCCACGGATTCGGTGCCCCTAGCAGGCTAGGCCTCGGGGTTTTCCTCTCCGTTCGGGTTTGTCGGCCGCCGTTGCGCCACCCGGCCCTCAGGGGTTGCTCTGCCACGTGAGTACTCCCCTCTTCTCCCCGACAATCCTCCGGGATGGAGAGATGCTGCCAAAATTTTGGCTCGAACGAGTCTGACTCGGAACAATCGCCGCGCTCGAGTATGAACCTCGCGCGAGCCTGTGACTCGGCTCCCGGATGCCCCGGGGTCGATCCTTTGAATAAATGACTTGAGTAAACTTTCAAAGTTTCCTAAAGTATTTTAATAAACCCAAGAAAAATGAATAAAATCTTGATTTTCGCGAGATCGAGCTAAACCGGCGCCGTTTATATACGGCGCGCCCTTTCCGGCGCGCCCCAATCAAGCCACGCCGTTTTAACTTCCCTCTTGCACCTACGGTTTCCCACGCCGTTTTAAGTCCTATACCTACGTTTCCTGGCACCGTTTCTGATCGTTTTGCTGTCTAAATCCCTGGCTCGCCCCCGAGGCAATCCTGGCCTCCCGGGGTCGAGATTGGCAGCCCCAATTAGCAGTAGATTGAATAAGGTAAGGGCTGTTTATGCCCTGAATAAACCTTTCTATCATGTTCGCTATCATACGTATTAGCACTTTGCTTTCGTCGTCACCTTTTGTGTTACCATTTTCCCCGCTAGCGGGGCTTAATAAATATGACTGAGCTCTGCTTACCATCATAATCCTGTCATCATGCTTAGCATAGTTATCATCATCATGCATGCATGCTTACATTGACCCTCGGGTATATCAAATGGCGTCGACAGAGGGTCGGGTTACATCCGATCAGAAGTCTCTACTATGCGCGATGGTGGTTTCCGGGCCTACGCCCTCCGCCACGCGCCAAGGGTCTCCAGTTCAACGAACCATGTCTCTCCTGCATGATAGATAGATGCATCTCGCATGATTCCGTCATATTCATAAACGTCGCATCCTTTATTCCGACCTCGACAGCCCATTATATCGGTAATTAATTAAAGGTGTTTCCTCCTCGTGGGGGATGTAATTAATGTCATAACCTTTATGGTATGGCGGACTGCTGGTCCTGACCAAACCTCACTTTCGCCCGACATGGGTCAGAATGAGCGCATAGTAAGCTCGTCACTCACGTGACTGGCACGCCCGCGTCGTCAATCAGTCAGTTAATTACCAGTTAGTTAATTGGTAGATCGACACGTGAAACAAGATATATATATACGTACATATATATATATACACGAAATAAAACCACAAGATGGTCAGATAAAACCCATCGCAGACATCAGGTGAGCTTGCTATATAAACCATGGACTCCCTCCAACGGAAGGTAAGGCCAATACACGCCTAAAACTCCCTGAGCAGGAACCACTTCACCATCTTGGTGTTGGGGGATCTCGTGCACCTCTTTCTACCTCCCTCAATACCTTTCACCATTGCTCTACTGACTGATTCGTTTCCCTTTCTCTGCAGTTCACTATTCGGTGATCATCCTCCCAACTCAGGACAAGTGCGAGACCACGCCCCTTCATCTGGCGCCGTCTGTGGGAAACGACCAAAGAGCCAGTATGGTGAGAATAAGTTCAGGGAGGAGGTCCACCGGCGACATGGGAAAGGCCACGGCGGCGGGGGGGAAGGTCCCTCACAAGCCTCCCAAAACCCCCCCTCCGGTGCCAGCACTCCTGCCTACGGACCGCCCCCTCCCCCTACGGTAGGGCTGCCGCACCCTCCTCCCACGGCGGTAGGGCTACTGCTCAACGGCGGTGCTGACGCCTTCCAAGCCTTCAACGCGAAACTGGACGTCCTCGTGGAACTCATGAGGACCCAGGCGGCCAGGGATGGAAGGTCATGCGCCCCTCCAGAGAGCCCTCCCCGTGAGAACGTGTCCCAGTACACCACCGGAGGCCGCTTCACCCTCCGAGGACAGCAGCTCATCCGCAACAAAGCAGGAGGACCCTTGCAAGCCCCCCCTGCGGAGCAAGAGGCCTCCTCCACGCCGAAGCGGGGAAGGCATGGGGCACGCCGTCCCCTCCCGGAGATCGAAGTCCCCAGGGAGCGCCAGGACAGCCTGCCTTCACGCCCCCTCAGCCCTACGGCGCAGCGACAGCCGGAGCTATCCCTCCGACTGCGAGAATTCGAGAGGCGTTTCGCAGAGCAGGAGCCCGCCCTGCGAACCCTGCAGAAGACCTCTCCGCCTGAGGACGAAGAGAGATCCCCGTTCTCCGACCATATCTTGAAGGCAGAGGTATCTCCCAAAGCCTCCATCCCGACCTTCAAGCCCTACGACGGCCAGGGTGACCCGGCCGACCACTTCGACTGGTTCGACGCTCTGATGACCCTTAACGGAGCGTCCGACGTCATCAAGTGCCGAGCCTTTGCGAACACCTTGGTCCAGAGAGCCTAAACATGGTTCCGGGCCCTCGCCCCCGTGATGCGGGACGGGACCACGGACACGGCAAGCTAGCGGTCGTCCCTTAGCGAGGGAAGCGTCGGATGTGCGCGGTTGAGAAACCGGCAATGAGCTAGGGTGGTCAGCTCTCTTTTGCGCCCGGATCGGGTCACGGGACGGTCACTCTCTCACTCGCAGCAGTGATATGATAAATTAAAAGCGAGCTAGGTAACCCTACACATGCTCTCTAGCAGCGGCATAAACAAGCATATATAGAAATAAGCGGAATGCCAAGCAAGGAGCAAATACGATACCTCCACGCGCTCGGCGTGGCGAAGATGGCACCCGGCCGAAACTCGTACTCTCGGGAACTTAATACATTAAGATTACAGCAATACAAGTAAGCCCACTCCACGCAGGGAGGTAACGGGCGACACAAGGGGGCCCGGGAGGACCAATTCCGGGTTGACGGGCGGTTTCCGGGCACGGCTTCGGCTTCGCGCGTACTCGTGCTAGTGGGGCCCACGTGTGGACCGGAGGGGTCGTGTGGGACCTGATGCCTCCTCTGGTGTGGGTACACTTGGGAAGCGCTCCCCTAGGATGGCGAGTTGCTGGAACGACCGCCGGGCGCCGGGCGGCCCTCGGACGACGCTCGCGGGAAACCGGCCACAAGTCTGCACTCGCTGTCTTCTCGCGCGCTGTCCGGCGAGATCGGCTGCTGTGATCAACCCCGTCGTCGGAATGCAACGAGCTCGGCGCCGTTGGAAAGAGGACTCCAAATACTTCGACGTAGGGGCCTTCAGAAAAAATAATCAGATACGTATATCTGACTTATGGAATTTACACCCTTGCTGTAAACAGGCCAGAACTGCAGGGGCAGGTTCTGACTTCTCTGAAAATCACCGTTGACCGGTGGGAGGACCTTGGAATATGGAGATGAGTTCTTCAGAAAAGTTGAAGATCTCTGAGATAGAAAACCGGGACTATTTTTGGTTTTTGATTTGGATAGGAAATGGATTTTATGAGATTTTTTGAGTGGACCTGGGTCGGATCTGGGACACTGTGGAAAAATTGCTCACAGGAACTGGTACGAAATTTGAAAAATACCTAGAGACCTTATCAAAAATTATGAAAATTCATGGTGATAGACATATGTGGACAGAAGTCTCAGTAATTTTTAGAGCCCCAACAAAATTCAAAACATGGGTCGAACAAGGTAGACTCAGAACTGATGAACAGTAGACAGAACCTGAACAGAACTGAAATTTGAACTTGGACGAAATTCTAAAAATATCTAAAGGACGAATTTTTGACTGAAATTTTTTGTGGAGGTAAGGGTTCAAGAGGGGAACCAACCCTGAAAATTGGAGCTTCAGAAGATGAGGGAAGAGAGAGAGACAATTCGGAGAAGAGAGGTCTGTCCAGAGTTGACAGAAAACCGAATTCGTTGGTGAAGACGCGTCGGCGGCGAGACGGCGGCGGCGGCGATCACCGGAGCTGCTTCAGAAGTTGGAGAGGATCAAGGGGGAGGGGATTACACTCTAGAAAGGGGCTGGAGGTGGAAGAACACCAGGGAGAGAGGGGAGAGGGGCGCAAGATCCAAGGAGGCAAATGCTCATTTCTTCTTCATTAATTCATTCAAAATGAAAATTACAACCTTATATAGGATGCCAACCAAACTCAATCTCAACCCTTGGATCTAGGGGTTTGGATTGGATGGCTGGGATACAATGAGAATCCCACATTGAATACATTAGTTTAATCAAATTGACCACATGTGTTCAAACTTGGTGTAATTCCATTCAAACACAACCTAACTACAACTACCAAGCCTAATAAGGCCAAAAGAGCATGCGCCCCCCTTCTTGGGCCAAGCCCATTCTTGGGCCAAGAGCCACTCCATATGGCATGCTAGGCATGGGCCATTCCCACTTTGATGGCCCGTGAGAGGATGGAATCCCATTTGGGCTTTAAGAGCCTTAATGACCCACTTTGAAACCAAATGGCCCAATATGAAGGAGCCATCTTAAATGGACCTTAAACATGCTACCTAGTTATGGACTCTTCCTAGAAAGAGGCCCATTGGCTTAATTAAGCCTTACAAGGATGGCCCAAAAGAAGGAAATCAAAAATTACACACTTTCAAGCTAATACAACCCATAAAACACACCTATACAAGCTAATACACACTAATACAATCCATAAGCTCATGATGTCCTCATCAATTCTCCCCGGGTGGGAGAAACTCGACCCCGTCGAGTAGGGGTATGGCTGCTCGAGTACTCTGGCGGATCCGTCACCGTGCCAAGTAGCGCGGGTATGCTCCACTCCAAGTGATCGGCACCTGCTCGTTCCACATATACTCGATATGCGCACTGCTATGGCCAAAGGTGGTCACTCCGAAGGGGCACTCTCAACGGAAGGAAACAGTTTAAAGACTCACTAGGAATCACTGCTGAGTCCCTATAGGTGACTGATCCGGGTATAGAAGTAAATCGATCCCATACTCGTCAAGTGAGTCGACTCGCTTCACACTCATAAAAGAACGACAACGAGCTTGCACAAGACACATGCAGACTCACCATGCACTAACACACGAATGCAAACCATGCAAACAATCGACTCAAAATCACCACACAAACAAACCACACAAAGAAAACACACAGACTCATATATGACCCTAGACACACCTAATGTTAGTCCGGCCCGTACATGGGTGATGGCGGACCAGGACACCCGAATGTGTGCCATGCATGCATCTGACGTAACCGGTGGTTGACATCATGCAGAAATCCTAGACCTCCTAAGGTGGGCCATGCATGCATATGGGATGTGGATGTGGGAGGGCCAAGAGTATCTCCCCTAGTTGATGGTGTATCTTGTAAGGGTACGGGCTTGGTGGGCATAGACGACCCGGCCCGTGGGGAAGGGGTGTGGTAGCGGACTCCCTCGAGGAAGTGAAGTGAATGTGGAGGGTCTAAGGATCCACTAGGGAGTGGGTCAAAGGGATCAAAGAAGGTATGACCCCTTATGGTGGGTTCCCACAAGTCACGGTCCCACGTGTAGAAGTTTTGAAGGTGTGGATAGTCACCTTCTTGAATTGTGACGGGTGGGACGGGGATCATAGGTAAGAAGTATGATTCCTCCCTCGGACAAAAGGGTATGAATTCGGGCTCGTCCGGTAGCGGGAGAAGTAGAAGAACCTCCGTGGTGACACAACCCACGGTGCACTCAGAGGTAATGGACCCGAAGGCCGGATGGGTGAAGCTAAGACTAGCGGGTTGGTCAAAGCCTCGGGCCAAAAGATGCGTCAACTCCCATTGTGAATCTAATCCCATGACAAGATCGTCCAATGTGTCAACATGGTGACGAGATCGAAATGTGGTATGGAATGAGTTGACCAGCACTAGTGGTAGTGTGGGGTCCATTGATGGGAAGGGATGTGGGACCAAGCCATCCTTGAGCCATCTAAGAAGTGGCTCGACTATGTAAAGTGTTCCCGTAAGAAACACGGGTGGCTCGGGCTTTGGTAGTTCCCACTTTGATGGTTTCGAATGAAGACTGGAGGTAGATAACAATGGAGCATCCATGGGTGGTGGAGTAGCTTGTGTCCTTTCCCACCAATCCGAAATCATTTTCTTTATTTCCTCTAAGGAGCGGGTTGGAGGAGGGACCTTGGGGTGGACTAGCTCCTTAACTCTCGGCTCGGGTGTGGGCCTCGGCTCGGTTATAAGAGGGACTTCCACTCGGTTGGAGGTGCTTGAGTGGGTTGGAATGGGAGTGCCAAGGGGAGGTTGGTTGGTGGTGCATGGGCGGGCCACTAGATTGGGGTCACTTTGGTGGGCTTGGACGGCGGTGAAGGGGTGGGATTGGGTAGAGGTGTGGCCCACTTGATTGTGGGTGAGTTGGTGGGGTTGGTGAGTGGAATGACCTCCGTGGTTGGAGGTAGGTGGGCGGGGAACGTAGGCCCTCCTAAGCACTCTCTTCATTTCCCACCATGACTTGATGGGCCTTAGATTCCTATCCTCCCTCCAATATTTGATGTCCCTCCAAGTGGCAGCGGCTTCCCCAAAAAGTCGCCTTTTGGCAACATCGACTTGCATGGGCCCGTACATGATGTACACCTCGAAGTAATCATCCATAATGGCTTCCCATTCTAGATAGACACTCGGGTCATCGGACCCGTAGAAATCCCGGGTTTCGGGTCTCGTGGGGTGATTCGGGTGGTCCTTCCATTTGAGATAGTATCGCCACCATCCGGGAGTTTGGGACTCCATGGGACACGGGAAACTAGTGGGTGGCCATGCCGACACTCGGACCAAAACACTAGACCCGACACTAAGTAATGCAAAGTTGGAATGCACTAACTAATGCACACTAAGGACCCTAGACGTAAACCAAGACTCGATACGTGGCGGAGATAATTGACCCGAAGGTCACTCGCGCAAGTGTGCGGCCTTCTCGATAGGCGTAACCTAACGGTCGGACAACACCTTTTTATATACCGAGTAAAGGGATGTATGCGACCCAAAAATGACTCTTTTTGTTGTTTTAAAAATGTGATGATCCTAAACACGACTTAAACGGACTAATGACTAGACGTAAATGACACTCTTTTTTTTTTTTTTTTTGACACCCTAGACTCAACTGCTCTGATACCAAATTGATGCGGGACGGGACCACGGACACGGCAAGCTAGCGGTCGTCCCTTAGCGAGGGAAGCGTCGGATGTGCGCGGTTGAGAAACCGGCAATGAGCTAGGGTGGTCAGCTCTCTTTTGCGCCCGGATCGGGTCACGGGACGGTCACTCTCTCACTCGCAGCAGTGATATGATAAATTAAAAGCGAGCTAGGTAACCCTACACATGCTCTCTAGCAGCGGCATAAACAAGCATATATAGAAATAAGCGGAATGCCAAGCAAGGAGCAAATACGATACCTCCACGCGCTCGGCGTGGCGAAGATGGCACCCGGCCGAAACTCGTACTCCCGGGAACTTAATACATTAAGATTACAGCAATACAAGTAAGCCCACTCCACGCAGGGAGGTAACGGGCGACACAAGGGGGCCCGGGAGGACCAATTCCGAGTTGACGGGCGGTTTCCGGGCACGGCTTCGGCTTCGCGCGTACTCGTGCTAGTGGGGCCCACGTGTGGACCGGAGGGGTCGTGTGGGACCTGATGCCTCCTCTGGTGTGGGTACACTTGGGAAGCGCTCCCCTAGGATGGCGAGTTGCTGGAACGACCGCCGGGCGCCGGGCGGCCCTCGGACGACGCTCGCGGGAAACCGGCCACAAGTCTGCACTCGCTGTCTTCTCGCGCGCTGTCCGGCGAGATCGGCTGCTGTGATCAACCCCGTCGTCGGAATGCAACGAGCTCGGCGCCGTTGGAAAGAGGACTCCAAATACTTCGACGTAGGGGCCTTCAGAAAAAATAATCAGATACGTATATCTGACTTATGGAATTTACACCCTTTCTGTAAACAGGCCAGAACTGCAGGGGCAGGTTCTGACTTCTCTGAAAATCACCGTTGACCGGTGGGAGGACCTTGGAATATGGAGATGAGTTCTTCAGAAAAGTTGAAGATCTCTGAGATAGAAAACCGGGACTATTTTTGGTTTTTGATTTGGATAGGAAATGGATTTTATGAGATTTTTTGAGTGGACCTGGGTCGGATCTGGGACACTGTGGAAAAATTGCTCACAGGAACTGGTACGAAATTTGAAAAATA
The DNA here is from genome assembly GCA_022559845.1 of Amorphophallus konjac. NCBI lineage: Eukaryota > Viridiplantae > Streptophyta > Magnoliopsida > Alismatales > Araceae > Amorphophallus > Amorphophallus konjac. The sequence continues at coordinate 310,710,476 of CM040119.1, read as the reverse complement.
CCTAGAGACCTTATCAAAAATTAGGAAAATTCATGGTGATAGACATATGTGGACAGAAGTCTCAGTAATTTTTAGAGCCCCAACAAAATTCAAAACATGGGTCTAACAAGGTAGACTCAGAACTGATGAACAGTAGACAGAACCTGAACAGAACTGAAATTTGAACTTGGACGAAATTCTAAAAATATCTAAAGGACGAATTTTTGACTGAAATTTTTTGTGGAGGTAAGGGTTCAAGAGGGGAACCAACCCTGAAAATTGGAGCTTCAGAAGATGAGGGAAGAGAGAGAGACAATTCGGAGAAGAGAGGTCTGTCCAGAGTTGACAGAAAACCGAATTCGTTGGTGAAGACGCGTCGGCGGCGAGACGGCGGCGGCGGCGATCACCGGAGCTGCTTCAGAAGTTGGAGAGGATCAAGGGGGAGGGGATTACACTCTAGAAAGGGGCTGGAGGTGGAAGAACACCAGGGAGAGAGGGGAGAGGGGCGCAAGATCCAAGGAGGCAAATGCTCATTTCTTCTTCATTAATTCATTCAAAATGAAAATTACAACCTTATATAGGATGCCAACCAAACTCAATCTCAACCCTTGGATCTAGGGGTTTGGATTGGATGGCTGGGATACAATGAGAATCCCACATTGAATACATTAGTTTAATCAAATTGACCACATGTGTTCAAACTTGGTGTAATTCCATTCAAACACAACCTAACTACAACTACCAAGCCTAATAAGGCCAAAAGAGCATGCGCCCCCCTTCTTGGGCCAAGCCCATTCTTGGGCCAAGAGCCACTCCATATGGCATGCTAGGCATGGGCCATTCCCACTTTGATGGCCCGTGAGAGGATGGAATCCCATTTGGGCTTTAAGAGCCTTAATGACCCACTTTGAAACCAAATGGCCCAATATGAAGGAGCCATCTTAAATGGACCTTAAACATGCTACCTAGTTATGGACTCTTCCTAGAAAGAGGCCCATTGGCTTAATTAAGCCTTACAAGGATGGCCCAAAAGAAGGAAATCAAAAATTACACACTTTCAAGCTAATACAACCCATAAAACACACCTATACAAGCTAATACACACTAATACAATCCATAAGCTCATGATGTCCTCATCACCCCGGATCCATCCGAGACTTCAAGCAATTCGGGCGAGTATTCAAGGAGAGTTTCGCCGGCAGCGGCCCCCCAAGGTTGGTAGCGGGGCTTTTGGACCTCAAACAGGCACAAGGGGAGAAACTTCGGACCTACATTCTCCGATTCAAATCGGAAGCCCTAAGGATCCCCCGCCTGGACGTCGCCTCGGCCATAACCGCTCTGACCGGGGGCACCCGCGACGAGAATCTCCGCCGCGAGCTTGTCCTCCACCCTCCCTCGACCCTTGCTGCGCTAGTGACTCTGGCATTGCACCACGCCGAGTGCAAAGAAGTGCTCAGCGGATGCCGAGACGCAACCGGCTCGAGTCGGGAGGGGGACAAGAAGCTGGCACCCGAGCCAAGCTCGGGCCAAGGAAAAAGGTGGAACCGAGATGGGGAACGCAAGGAACCGTCACGGAAGTACGAGCGGTACACTCCCTTAACCGCTTCAGTGTATGAGATTTATGAAGACATCAAAGGCTCGGGCCTCCTCCGCCTACCCGAGCCAATGAAGTCGAAGAACCGCAGTCACAGCAAGCATTGCATGTTCCAAAGCGACTACGGACATCACACCGGCGACTGCCATCAGCTCCAGGACGAGATAGAGCGTCTCGTTTGTTAGGGGCACCTCTCCCGGTTCATAGCCGGGCACCAGGAAGACCGAGGCGCCCCAGAGGAGATCGACAACGCCCCCCCCCCCCCCCCCCACCCCCGAGGGGTCCACATCAACGTCATCGCCAGAGGAGCTGCATCAGGAGGAGACAGTGGCTGAGGAAGGAAGCATCATGCTGAGCGGGTGAGCCGAGCCATCGAGCCTCCCAGGGCCCCGCCGAGTGAGCCCCAGGTCATAGTCTTCTCCGACCAAGACCTGGAGGGGCTGAGCACCCCGCATGACGATGCCCTAGTGATATCGGTCACAATAAACCATTGTAACGTAGATAGGATTCTATTTGACAATGGAAGTGCCCCTGATGTATTATCCTGCGAATGTTTCCTCAAGATATGGGAGGATCCGTCTAAACTCCGCCCGATCCGAACCCCCCTATGCGGGTTCAATGGCCATGCCACTTATTCCGAGGGAGCCCTAAGCCTTCCGGTTACTCTTGGCACCCCACCCAAAACCGTTACGGTCATGGTGGACTTCATAGTGATCAAAGGTATAATAGCATACAACGCAATCTTCGGCCGAGGAATCCTCAGCCGAACGAAAGCGGTGCCTTCTACGTATCACCAAAAGATGAAGTTCCCCACCAAAAATGTGCTGGGAGAAGTCTGAGGCCACCAGGCAATGGCCCGAAGGTGCTAAAATATCTCGGTAGAAGTCACAAGGCCGGACGAGAAGAACAAGGGCCCCCGGGAAGTCGAGGAAAAATCCGCAACCGCCGAGCCTAGAGGCGTGATCTCGCGCTTGTCCTGAGCTGAGAGGATGATCACCGAATAGTGAACTGCAGAGAAAGGGAAACGAATCAGGAGGCCCAGGGATGGTTCCCTGGGGAAAACCCTCCGATGCTTAAATCAGTAGAGCAATGGTGGAAGGTATTGAGGGAGATAGTAAGAGGTGCACGAGATCCCCCAACATCAAGATGGTGAAGTGGTTCCTGCTCAGGGAGTTTTAGGCGTGTATTGGCCTTACCTTCCGCTGGAGGGAGTCCCTGGTTTATATAGCAAGCTCACCTGATGCGTCCCGTAAGTTGAAGAGTTTCAGGCGGGAGTTACGTCCTCATCATGGGATCATTACGTCCTCATCGTGGGATCTTCATGGCCTTGAGGGATCATGGATCTTTTATCCCCTTAAACTCCTACTCATAAAGGGCTCTCAACGGCTGCATGGATAAACACTTGTCAGTCGGTCTGAGCATAAGAGGTGCCAGCCATGTCCGGGCGATAGGCATAGCTCGGATGCAGTCAGGTCGGAGTGGGCGCACAGCGCTCGCCTCTATCCCGATGGAGGGATAACTCGGGCGTGGGTCTTCCTCCGTTCTGATGCTCGGTCCTTCCGAGCCTAAGGGCCGCCGAGGAAGGGTGGGTTCCCGAGTGATCTTTATTGGGCTTCTTTGCCTAAGTGGGTCCTAGGGGGCTGTCACTTGGATGAGCTGAGCCTCGTTTGGTCCTGATGGGCTTAGTTCGGCTGCTCTTAGTTGGGCTACAGAAATCCCCCTCTCCACTTGTCCCCCTCCTACTCCCGAGCTTTAGTAAGCTCGAAAGAGTAGCTGTTTGGGATTTCGGACCAGCGTGGCTCAGGTGGGTGGAGATCTGGCGGTGTTAGGAAGCCACGTGACGTGGTCACCTGGGCCCGTGTTAATGATGATCCTGACGGATTTGAACTGAAGGGGCCCCCTTTTCTCGGAGGTCGGAACGACGCGCCGCCTCCCGTGTGGGTTTATAGGCGTTGGGCGCTTGTTGTCATTCCAGACTCCCTCCGTCTTTAGGGTTTTGGCTCTCCTTTGTTCTTACTTTTGGGGCTCTTCGATGCGCCGTGAGGACACGACGGAGGAGCATAGGCTTGCAGCGGCGTTTGAGGAGTTGGCGGAGATAACCGCGGAGGTTGCGGATTTTTCCTCTACTTCACGGGGGCCCTTGTTCTTCCCGTCCGGCCTTGTGACTTCTACCGAGATATTGTAGCACCTTCGGGCTATTACCTGGTTACCTCGGACTTCCCCCAGTCTATTTTTGGTGGGGAACTTCATCTTTTGGTGATAGGTAGAAGGCATCGCTTTCGTTCGGCTGAGGATTCCTCGGCCGAAGATTGCGTTGTATGCTATCATACCTTTTATCACTATGAAGTCCACCATGACCGTAACGATTTTGGGTGGGGTGCCAAGAGTAACCAGCAGGCTTAGGGCTCCCTCGGGATAAGTGGCCTGGCCATTGGACCCATGCGGCCAGGGATGGAAGGTCACGCGCCCCTCCGGAGATTTCTCTCCGCGAGAACGTGTCCCAGCACACCACCGGAGGCCGCTTCACCCTCCCAGGACAGCAGCTCATTCACAACAAAGCAGGAGGACCCTCGTAAACCCCCCCTCCGGAGCAAGAGGCCTCCTCCACGCCGAAGCGGGGCAGGCATGGGGTACGCCGTCCCCTCCCGGATATTGAAGTCCCCAGGGAGCGCCAGGACAGCCTGCCTTCACGCCCCCTCAGCCCTACAGCGCAGCGGCAGCCGAAGCTATCCCTCCCACTGCGAGAATTCGAGAGGCATTTCGCAGAGCAGGAGCGCGCCCTGCGAGCCCTGCAGAAGACCTCTCCGCCAGAGGACGAGGAGAGATCCCCGTTCTCCGACCATATCTTGAAGGCAGAGGTATCTCCCAGAGCCTCCATCCCGACCTTCAAGCCCTACGACGGCTAGGGTGACCCGGCCGACCACTTCGACAGCTTCGACGCTCTGATGACCCTTCATGGAGCGTCCGACGCCATGAAGTGCCGAGCCTTTGCGACCACCTTGGTCCAAGGCGCCCAAGCATGGTTCCGGGCCCTCGCCCCCGGATCCATCCGAGACTTCAAGCAATTTGGGTGAGTATTCATGGAGAGTTTTACCGGCAGCGGCCCCCCAAGGTCGGTAGCGGGGCTTTTGGCCCTCAAACAGGCACAAGGGGAGAAACTTCGGGCCTACATTCTCCGATTCAAATCAGAAGCCCTAAGGATCCCCCGCCTGGACGTCGCCTCGGCCATAACCGCTCTGACCGGGGGCACCCACGACGAGAACCTTAGCCGCGAGCTTGTCCTCCACCCTCCCTCGACCCTTGCTGCGCTAGTGACACTGGCATTGCGCCACGCCGAGTGCGAAGAAGTGCTCAGCGTATGCCGAGACGCAACCGACTCGGGTCGGGAGGGGGACAAGAAGCAGGCACCCGAGCCAAGCTCGGGCCAAGGAAAAAGGTGGAACCGAGATAGAGAACGTAAGGAATCGTCACGGAAGTACGAGCGGTACACTCCCCTAACCGCTCCAGTGTACGAGATTTATGAAGACATCAAAGGCTCGGGCCTCCTCTGCCAACCCGAGCCAATGAAGTCGAAGAACCGCAGTCGCAGCAAGCATTACCTGTTCCACAGTGACCACGGGCATCACACCGTCGATTGCCATCAGCTCCAGGACGAGATCGAGCATCTCGTTTGTCAGGGGCACCTCTCCTGGTTCATAGCCGGGCACCAGGAAGACCGAGGTGCCCCAGAGGAGATCGACAATGCCCCCCGAGGGGTCCACATCAACGTCATCACCGGAGGAGCTGCATCAGGAGGAGACAGTGGTCGTGGAAGGAAGCGTCATGCTGAGCGGGTGAGCCGAGCCATCGAGCCTCTCAGGGCCCTGCCGAGTGAGCCCCAGGTCATAGTCTTCTCCGACCAAGACCTGGAGGGGCTGAGCACCCCGCATGACGACGCCCTAGTGATATTGGCCACAATAAACCATTGTAACGTAGATAGGAAGTTGACAATGGAAGTGCCCCTGATGTATTATCCTACGAATGTTTTCTCAAGATGGGGGAGGATCCGTCTAAACTCCGCCCGATCCGAACCCCCCTATGCGGGTTCAATGGCCAGGCCACTTATCCCGAGGGAGCCCTAAGCTTGCCGGTTACTCTTGGCACCCCACCCAAAACTGTTACGGTCATGGTGGACTTCATAGTGATCAAAGGTATCATAGTATACAACGCAATCTTCGGCCGAGGAATCCTCAGCCGAACGAAAGCGGTGCCTTCTACCTATCACCAAAAGATGAAGTTCCCCACCAAAAATGGGTTGGGGGAAGTCCGAGGTAACCAGGCAATGGCCCGAAGGTGCTTCAATATCTCGATAGAAGTCACAAGGCCGGACAAGAAGAACAAGGGCCCCCGGGAAGTTGAGGAAAAATCCACAACCGCCGAGCCTGGAGGCGTGATCTCGCGCTTGTCCTGAGCTGGGAGGATGATCACCGAATAGTGAACTGCAGAGAAAGGGAAACGAATCAGGAGGGCCAGGGATTGTTCTCTGGGGAAAACCCTCCGATGCTTAAGTCAGTAGAGTAATGGTGGAAGGTATTGAGGGAGGTAGAAAGAGGTGCACGAGATCCCCCAACACCAAGATGGTGAAGTGGTTCCTGCTCAGGGAGTTTTAGGCGTGTATTGGCCTTACCTTCCGCTGGAGGGAGTCCCTGGTTTATATAGCGAGCTCACCTGATGCGTCCTGTAAGCTGAGGAGTTTTAGGCGGGAGTTATGTCCTCATCATGGGATCGTTACATCCTCATCGTGAGATCTTCATGGTCTTGAGGGATCATGGATCCTTTATCCCCTTAAACTCCTGCTCATAACGGGCTCTCAACGGCTGCATGAATAAACACTTGTCAGTCGGTCCAAGCATAAAAGGTGCCAGCCCTGTCCGGGCGATAGGCATAGCTCGGATGCAGTCAGGTCGGAGTGGGCGTAGAGCGCTCGCCTCTATCCCGATGGAGGGATAACTTGGGCGTGGGTCTTCCTCCGTTCTGATGCTCGGTCCTTCCGAGCCTAAGGGCCGCCGAGGAAGGGTGAGTTCCCGAGTGATCTTTATTGGGCTTTTTTGCCTAAGTGGGCCCTAGGAGGCTGTAACTTGGATGAGCTGAGCCTCATTTGGTCCTGATGGGCCTAGTTCGGCTGCTCTTAGTTGGGCTACAGAAATCCCCCTCTCCACTTGTCCCCCTCCTACTCCCGAGCTTTAGTAAGCTCGGAAGAGTAGCTGTTTGGGGTTTCGAACCAGCGTGGCTTAGGTGGGTGGAGATCTGGCGGAGCCACGTGTCATGGTCACATGGGCCCGTTTTAATGATGATCATGACGGATTTGAACTGAAGGGGCCCCCTTTTCTCGGAGGTCAGAACGACGCGCCGCCTCCCGTGTGGGTTTATAGGCGTTGGGCGATTGTTGTCATTCCAGACTCCCTCCATCTTTAGGATTTTGGCTCTCCTTCGTTCTTACTTTTGGGGCTCTTCGATGCACCGTGAGGACACGATGGAGGAGCAGAGGCTTGCAGCGGCGTTTGAGGAGTTGGCGGAGATAACCGCAGAGGTTGCGGATTTTTCCTCGATTTCTCAGGGGCCCTTGTTCTTCCCGTCCCGCCTTGTGGCTTCTACCGAGATATTGTAGCACCTTCGGGCCATTGCCTGGTTACCTCGGACTTCCCCCAGCCCATTTTTGATGGGGAACTTCATCTTTTGGTGATAGGTAGAAGGCACCACTTTTGTTCGACTGAGGATTCCTCGGTCGAAGATTGCGTCGTATGCTATCATACCTTTGATCACTATGAAGTCCACCATGACCGTAATGGTTTTGGGTGGGGTGCCAAGAGTAACCGGTAGGCTTAAGGCTCCCTCAGGATAAGTGGCCTGGCCATTGGACCAAGGCGGCCAGGGATGGAAGGTCATGCACCCCTCTGGAGAGCCCGCCCCGCGAGAACGATTCCCAGCACACCACCGGAGGCCGCTTCACCCTCCGAGGACAGCAGCTCATCCGCAACAAAGCAGGAGGACCCTCGCAAGCCCCCCATGCGGAGCAAGAGAGCTACTCCACGCCGAAACGGGGCAGGCATGGGGCACGCCGTCCCCTCCCGGAGATCGAAGTCCCCAGGGAGCGCCAGGACAGCCTGCCTTCACGCCCCCTCAGCCCTACGGCGCAGCGGCAGCCGGAGCTAGCCCTCCCACTACGAGAATTCGAGTGGCATTTCACAGAGCAGGAGCGCGCCCTGCGAGCCCTGCAGAAGACCTCTCCGCCAGAGGACGAGGAGAGATCCCCATTCTCCGACCATATCCTGAAGGCAGAGGTATCTCCCAGAGCCTCCATCCTGACCTTCAAGCCCTACGACGGCCAGGGTGACCCGGCCGACCAGTTCGACAGCTTCGACGCTCTGATGACCCTTCATGGAGCGTCTGACGCCATCAAGTGCCGAGCCTTTGCGACCACCTTGGTCCAAGGCGCCCAAGCATGGTTCCGGGCCCTCACCCCCGGATCCATCCGAGACTTCAAGCAATTCGGGCGAGTATTCAAGGAGAGTTTCGTCGGCAGCGGCCCCCCAAGGTCGGTAGCGGGGCTTTTGGCCCTCAAACAGGCACAAGGGGAGAAACTTCGGGCCTACATTCTACAATTCAAATCGGAAGCCCTAAGGATCCCCCGCCTGGACGTCACCTCGGCCATAACCGCTCTGACCGGGGGCACCCGCGACGAGAACGTCCACCGCGAGCTTGTCCTCCACCCTCCCTCAACCCTTGCTGCCCTAGTGACTCTGGCATTGCGCCACGCCGAGTGCGAAGAAGTGCTCAACGTATGCCGAGACGCAACAGACTCGGGTCGGGAGGGGGACAAGAAGCAGGCACCCAAGCAAAGCTCGGGCCAAGGAAAAAGGTGGAACTGAGATGGAGAACGTAAGGAATCGTCACGGAAGTACGAGCGGTACACTTCCCTAACCGCTCCAGTGTACGAGATTTATGAAGACATCAAAGGCTCGGGCCTCCTCCGCCAACCCGAGCCAATGAAGTCGAAGAACCGCAGTCGCAGCAAGCATTGCCTGTTCCACAGTGACCATGGGCACCACACCGACGATTGCCATCAGCTCCAGGACGAGATCGAGCATCTCGTTCGTCAGGGGCACCTCTCCTGGTTCATAGCCGGGCACCAGGAAGACCGAGGCGCAGAGAAGTTCAACAATGCCCCCCGAGGGGTCCACATCAACGTCATCCCAGGAGGAGCTGCATCAGGAGGAGACAGTGGTCGTGGAAGGAAGCGTCATGCTGAGCGGGTGAGCCGAGCCATCGAGCCACCCAGGGCCCTGCCGAGTGAGCCCCAGGTCATAGTCTTCTCCGACCAAGACCTGGAGGGGCTGAGCACCCCGCATGACGACGCCCTAGTGATATTGGCCACAATAAACCATTGTAATGTAGATAGGATTCTAGTTGACAATGGAAGTGCCCCTGATGTATTATCCTACGAATGTTTTCTCAAGATGGGGGAGGATCCGTCTAAACTCCGCCCGATCCGAACCCCCCTATGCGGGTTCAATGGCCAGGCCACTTATCCCGAGAGAGCCCTAAGCTTGCCGGTTACTCTTGGCACCCCACCCAAAACCGTTACGGTCATGGTGGACTTCATAGTGATCAAAGGTATGATAGCATACAACGCAATCTTCGGCCGAGGAATCCTCAGCCGAACGAAAGCGGTGCCTTCTACCTATCACCAAAAGATGAAGTTCCCCACCAAAAATGGGCTGGGGGAAGTCCGAGGTAACCAGGCAATGGCCCGAAGGTGCTACAATATCTCGGTAGAAGCCACAAGGCCGGACGGGAAGAATAATGGCCCCCGGGAAGTCGAGGAAAAATCCGCAACCGCCGAGCCTAGAGGCGAATTGCTAGCTATTTTCCTAAACGATGACCCGACCCTAGGATTAAAGATCTGAGGTTCAACAGCAATACAATGAGTTTCTTTCCGCGTACTTCCAGGTCCTTGCATGGTCTGATGATCAACTCCCCGGGATACCGGAAGAGACGGTGGTGCATAAGCTCAACCTAGACCCAACCATGAAGCACGTGCAACAACGTAGAAGGAAGCATGCGCCAGAGAAGTAGGCGATTATCAAGGAGTAGGTCACCAAGGGGCAGAAGACTGGCCTTTTTAGACCGGTCTTGTACCCGACGTGGCCCGCTAACGTCGTCCTAGTGCCAAAAGCTTCAGGAAAGTGGCAGATGTGCGTGGACTTCACCGACTTGAACAAGGCCACTCCAAAGGACTGCTATCCCTTACCGAGCATCGACCAACTAGTTGATTCAACCTCGGGCAATGAGATACTCAGCTTCCTGGATGCCTATTCAGGTTACCACCAGATCAGAATGCACCCTGATGACATCGAGAAGACCGCCTTTATCACCGACTTCGGCGTACACTGCTACACCCGGATGCCTTTCGGGTTGAAGAATGTTGGAGCCACGTACCAGAGATATGTTTGAGGGACAGCTCGGTCGGAACGTTGAGGCCTATATTGACGACATGCTCGTGAAGACCCCCAAGTCCAAGGACCACTTCGCTGACCTAGCAGAAAATTTCGACACCCTCCTGAAGTACAACATGAAGCTCAACCCCGCCAAGTGCGCCTTCGGAGTAAGGTCCGAGAAATTCTTGGGCTTCTTAGTCACCCAGCGTGGGATCGAGCCCAACCCCGACAATGTCCAGGCCATCCTGGACATGCGCCCACCCACCTGCATCAAAGACGTTCAACGCCTTACCGGGCGCATTGCTGCGCTCAGCAGATTCCTGTCCCGCGCGGTTGAACGATGCCTACCCTTCTTCAAACTGTTGAGGGGGCCCAAAGTGGCATCTGCTACATTCGCGTGGGATGAGGAATGCCAAAGAGCATTCACCGAGCTTAAGGAGTTCCTGGGTTCGCCCCCAGTACTTTCCAAGCCCGTCCAAGGTGAAGCCTTGCATCTCTATCTCTCGGCGACTCCGTCTATGGTTAGCTCGGTCCTAGTCAGAAATGACTCGGGAATCGAGAGACCGGTCTACTACACCAGCAAGGTGCTCAATGAGGCTGAGAAAAGGTACCCCGCAACCGAGAAACTCGTGCTAGCGTTGGTTACCTCGGCTAAGCGCCTCCGACCCTATTTCCAAGGGCACTCCATCACCATGCTGACCGGCGAACCATTGAAGAGGATCCTCACTCACCCTGAAGTCTCAGGACGCCTCGTCAAGTGGGCCATCATGCTCGAGGCCTACGATATATCGTATCGGCCTCGCTCGGCTATCAAAGGCCAGGCGCTCGCTGACTTCATCGCCGAGAGCACCATCCCGAATGAAGAAAGATCTCCGTCCGTGCCTGGGCCGACCTGGGAACTGTTTGTCGACGGATCTTCCAACTCAGTCGGAAGCGGTGCCGGCATCCTCCTGAAGTCTCCCGAAGGAGCAGAGCTACAGTACGCCCTGAAGTTTAACTTCCAAGCATCCAACAACGCTTCCGAGTATGAGGCCCTCATATCGGGAGCCCGCATGGCCCGGCGGTTAGGGGCTGAGTGAGTCAGGATTCACACTGACTCCCAACTAGTCGCTAGCCAGGTCAACGGCGATTATGAAGCTCGGGAAGCACCGATGATCAAATACTCCAACTGGTCAAGACTATGGCACAACAGTTTGCGAGTTTTGAGGTAGTCCGAATAGCTCGGGTGGAAAACTCCCGAGCGGACGCCCTCTCTCGGCTGGCCTCCTCTCTTGACCCCGAGGGTACTCAATCGGTCCTTCTCGAAGAGCTAGAGCGCCCGAGCATCGATTCGGAGCTCCTAGCTGTTGACTCGGCCTCCCCAAGCGACTGGCGTACCCCCTACCTGTTGTGGCTTCAAGACTCCCAGGAGCCTCCCGACCCTCTGGAAGCCCAAAGATTGAAATACCAAGCTCGGCGATTTGTCACTCTGGATGGCGCACTCTACCGGAGATCCTTCTCCGGCCCTCTTTTGAAGTGCCTCAACATCGACGAAGCCAACCGAGCGATCGAAGAAGTTCACGAAGGTCTATGCGGAGCGCATTTGGGGGGAAGGTCGCTCGCCAGGATCTTGCTACGGCAAGGTTATTGGTGGCCCACCCTACAGCGTGACTGATCAGCCTACGCACAACGTTGTGACCGCTGCCAGCGATTCGACCACTTGGTCCATCAGCCAGCAACGGAGCTTATCACCCTAGCCGAGCCTTATCCTTTCGCTCGCTGGGGAATCGACATCCTCGGGCCATTCCCCACGGCCCAGGCCTAGAATAAGTTCATTATCATCGCCGTCGACTACTTCACTAAGTGGATCGAGGCCGAAGCCACTGTAAGGATCACCGAGACAGTCGTCTGAAATTTCGTCTGGAAGTCGATCATCTGTCGTTACGACATCCCCCGGGTGATAGTGAGCGATAATGGTCGGCAATTTGATTCTCGGTATTTCCGAGACAGATGCGCCGACCTCAACATTCGTAATCACTTCACTTCGGTCGCCCACCCTTAGGCTAACGGGCTGGTCGAAAATGCCAATAAGACTATCTTAAAAGGCATCAAGACTAGGCTCAGCAAAGCCAACGGCAGCTGGCTCGAGGAATTGCCGAACGTACTTTGGTCGCACAGGACGACTCCCAGAATGGCAACCGGTGAAAGCCCCTTTCAGCTGGTGTACGGTACCGAGGCCGTGATCCCGTTGGAGATTGGCAACCCCTCCCTCCGAGTCATCTGCTTCTCGTCCGAGGCAAATGACCAGAAACTACTCGAAAATCTCGACCTAGCAGATGAAGTCCGAGAGATTGCCAGCATCAAAGCAACGGAATATCGACGCCGCCTCACTCGATACTACAACGCCAAAGTCTGAGACAGACACTTCTAGTCGGGAGACTTCATCCTCAGGAAAGCCGAAGCCTCTCGACCACTTGAGGCGGCGGGCAAGTTATCCTCTAATTGGGAAGGCCCCTACCGAGTGGTCGAGACGCTTGGAAAGGGAGCATACCGTCTATCTACGATGGAAGGAGAGCTCATCCCTCGGACCTGGAATGCAACTACATTACGCAAGTTCTACTTCTGAACGCTGAACATTATGCAAACGACATGAGATAAGGCAAAATGTTCCTTTCTTTTATTCAAACAACCCGCTTGTACATCAGGAAGGCCGAAGCCAAGAAAATACATGTCAAAAAAGCAAAAAATCCTTCTGGCGCCGTCGTATGTGCTCATCGCTCGGCTGACTCGGATGACCTTCTTGCGTCCAGCCACTGACTCTGCCTCGTGTAGAAACTGGCTCGGATAAAGGATAGTCGACCCCATTGGCTCGGATAGCTCGAGACAAAGGTAACAGAGGGATCAGGAAAGAGAAGGCTACCTTCCAAGTTGAACTTGGAAGAGAAGGGGGAGAGGGAATGCATATGAAAGCATCTTCCCCGCCAAACTGTCAACTCTTTGGAAGAAAGAGAGTGCATGCACCCTCCGAAGAGTGAAAGAAGGGAGGAGTAGAGCAGAAGAGGGAAAAAAAGGCTGCGAGAAAGAAAAAGAAACCAACAGAGCTGGACGAGGAGGCAGGGGAAAGCTCGGAAGGGATGAAGCGTAGTTGGCTTCCTCCTCCCATCCGTGAAGCGAGCAGGAAGGGACAGGTGGCAGGGATGTCTGATGCCCCCATCCGTCCTCCATCTCGCCCCCTGCAAGCGCCGCTAGAACTGATAAAGGGAAAACAATGTGCTTCCGCACGTCGAACCCTTTTCAAGTCTGTCCGCCGGCCGTCGAACCCTCTTCAAGTCCGGAGCAGCAAGAACTCTCTGCCCCCCGTCATCGGCAGCCTCATCCTCCGGAACTTCTTCCATGCTCCGAATACAACGGCACAACGCTACGTGAAGAAGGAATGAGGAAAGACTGTCAGGGAAAATCCTAAGTGGTGGAGAGGAAGGGAGGCCCTTCAGGCCTTTTATAGGCAAAGGGAGGCTACTTGCCTTAAATGATTCTCTCCTCGAAAACACGCCAAAGGGATTTCTCCCTACGAACGGTCACCTCAAACTTCTCGTCTTCCGCCCCAGCGGGACACACGAAGCGGCCAGGCATTCAAAGCATGAGAAAACGGAAAGACACCATGTCAGACGCTCACCCAACCATCAGGCGAGATCCATGCAAAAAGTATCGATTCTTTCCAACCACCGCAGATACGCTGAACAATATACGGCAATGGCGATACGGAACAGATAAGTCTTCATCACAACGTTACTGCCTTATTTATTTCTACACAAGAAAGGAAGTTCTTTCCTCCAAAAAGGAAAAAGGCATACAAAAAAGGAAGCGAAGCAAATACATCAGGCCTACGGCCCACCTTGAAGCTCAAAAATAGAGGGCTCGAGCGGTCTGCCCCCGGCATCCTCGGTGACGGCCGACCCTGGCACTGACCCCACCGGTGTGGGAACTGTCTCGGTTGCGTGCCCTCCCGAGGCATCCGGAGTTGGCGACCCCTCGAATGATGAGCCCCCCTGATCCTCTTCATCCTGCGCCGAAGAAGAGGAACTGGATGATGACAAGTCCGAGTCATAACATTGCCCGGACAAGTCCGAGTCATAACATTGCCCGGACGGGAAGTCAACAACCCCAGACGCCTGCTCCTCGGCGTAAAAGATGGCCCGGTTGTAACGAGCCGAGAATCCGATTACCGGGAAGGCCCGATAACCCGAGACTCGCACCGCCACCCACGAGCCCGAAGACTCGGAAGGGTTAAAAGGATGGTGTGGAGACTACACAAGTATCACGAATAATTGTAGGAATTAAATAGTTATAATATTAAGCAGGAAATAAATTAACATTTTACATGGTCCACAATATAAAAATAATAATAACAGCGACAGTAGTCCACAACTAGTACAGTGACAAGAAAGAAAAGTACAGCTACACGGGGCATACCCGGGCTCTGACCTCTGGCACTACCTCTGGGCACCTGCACCACGATGCACCCCAGACGCGCTCCCCTGGGGCGGCGCCTCACCTGAAACACGGTGAAAATACGCAGGGAATGAGTCTCGGAACAAGACTCAGTAGGGATCACTCGGACCCTACCTCGTAAAACGAGAAACCACTACACTAGCGGTAGGAGAGTACCTCGGAAGGGAAAGCCCTTACTCTACAAGACAAGACCCTACGGCACGCAAACCGACACACGTGCCACGGTAAGAAGACCAAAGCTCAAAGGTCGAACCGGTAAAACCCGAAGGTCAGAAACACTCGACTGACAGTCTGTCACTCCGTACTCGACAGAGTACCACCCACTAAAAGCACAGTCGGTAGCGTCCCCTGACGTCTTACACCGCGCTGCAGGTGGACCGCCTGACGTGGTAGGTCCTACCCGAGGCGCAGACACCGTACAAGTAACCACAGACAAGTGACTAGCTGGGGTCACGCCCATCGACGTGGGTCCAACCGCCCCCAACCACGTGTGCACACACAGACCTTGCGTCCCTGGTCTGGCCCTCTGACCGATTTTCCCCTCAGCCAGACTCTGGCTGCAAGACGTGGGGCCCAACGGTAACCGGTCCACAAACCGTCTCTAAAGGTCAGCCCGTACACCACTCCCTGGTGGGACCAGCACACGCGTGCTGGTAGGCTACGACTAGTGGAGGGTCACTGAAGGAGTAGACTCTCAAGTTACGGAAAACAACGTCGCAACCACAGGTACGAGGAACGCTCCTTGTACCCACACTAACGCACGGTGACGCAAACCGAAGTCACCACCTCCCGGGACCCCACGGCACCCCCACGTGTAGCCCCCACATGATGCCCCGCATCAGTCGGACTACGGGTCAGCATAGGGATCGAGACTAGCTCGTCCGGGACTCGAATTGGCAAGGAAAAGGAGTCGCAGTCACCGGAGGACCGCCTCCAGTGGTCGCGGTCGACCCAAGACCGCTACCACCTAGTCGCGGTCCTCTTGGGACCGCGACCACCCTGGTGCGCGAAACGTGAACGAGGTCGCCTGATGACCGTTTTCACCTGGTAGCGGTCTCCAGGAGACCGCGACCAGAGTCCAACGGTCAAAAACCATGTCGAAGACCGTGCCGGACCCCATGGTGGAAGCGGTCGCCCCCTGACTGCCACCAGCAGTCGCGGTCAGTCGCACGACCGCGACCGCCAGCCGACAGAACGAGCCCCAACGGTCAAAAATCCTGGTGAAGGCGGTCCCCACCCGACCGCTACCAATGAACGCGGCCACTTGTAGACCGCTACCATCTCGGAAAATCGAGAACGGCGGGAAACGGCCAAAAACACCATCCACACCCCCATACCTCCACCGGAGAGGGGAAAAACAAAGGGGAAGGCCCCCGGGGACCCCTAGCATGATTCTAGGCCATCAAAACGCGAATCCATGCATCAAATCCATAGATCGGGCGACTCTCCCCAAAACATGAAAAAATCCCAAGCATGCTCAAACAAGCCCCTCTCGGCCTCCCCTCGGCCTATAAATCACGGAAAGAATCGGCAAGAGGCTAAGGAACGTCACCCTACCTCAATGGAGCGAATGCTCCGCCAAATCACCCACGAATCGCGAAGAACGCTTGAAGCTTCACGAACTCCCCACGCTTCCCACGCTTGCCGCACGCCCACGAGCTCGCCTCGCCGCCACCCACGCGTCCGCGCCGTCGCCCTACCGCCGTCAACAGCCGGGGAGGGGCTCACCGCGTCCGAATGGGAGAGAGAGTGAGAGAGGAGGGCGGCCACGGTTGGGGAAGGAAGGAGGAAGAAGAAGAAGAAAGAGAAAGGAGAAAAGAAAAAAGAAAAGAAATGGGATTATATAGAAAATCTGATTTTTTGGAAAAATACCAAAAAATAGAAAAATACATTTCTGGAATCCTCGGAACGCACCGATCGCAACGGTACCACTCGTGCCTGGGGGAACCGCCTGGTTCACCCGCAGCGAGCTTCCGAAGAAAAGCCGAAACATACACCGGGAATCAGAAAACACACACGGAAAAGCCGCGGAACGCCTCCGGGCCTCCGAAATGACTCCGGATCGCGCCGATCCGAACATGAAAGATGTCCGAAACGAAATTTCAGACACAACGGAGCCGGACACTCCGAAAACCAGATCAGGGACCCACGAAGAAAGGATCCGAAAGGTCCGGGATATTACATCCCTCCCCCCTTAAGGAATTTCGTCCTCGAAATTGAGAACAACCCAAGGGGAAAGAAGAGGAAGACTCACTCAAACAGATAAGGGAACTGCTGACGCATCTAGTCCTCACGTTCCCACGAAGCCTCACCACCAGAGTGTCATTGCCACACGACCTTTACCAAGGGAATAACCTTGTTCCGCAAGCGCTGCTCTCGCCTATCCTCCACGCGGATCGAAAACTCTGGGAGAGAAAGATCTGGAGTCACCTCAGGCCAAACGGAAAACTCGAGCACATGAGAGTCATCGGGCATATACTTCCGCAACATCGAGACGTGGAACACGTCATGCACCGACGCCAACTCAGGAGGTAACTGCAACCGGTAAGCAACCTCACCGATGCGCTCCACAATCGCGAAAGGACCAATATAGCGGGGACTCAGCTTCCCACGCCGTCCAAAACGCATCACCCCCTTCATCGGAGAAACTCTCAAGAACACATGATCGCCCACGGTGAACTCGAGAGGCTGCC
Source organism: Amorphophallus konjac (assembly GCA_022559845.1). Classification (NCBI taxonomy): domain Eukaryota; kingdom Viridiplantae; phylum Streptophyta; class Magnoliopsida; order Alismatales; family Araceae; genus Amorphophallus; species Amorphophallus konjac. Next base: position 310,693,245 of record CM040119.1, on the reverse strand, counting down.
TCCTGCGGTCAGCATAGCTCTTCTGCCGACTCTGGGCCGCCAACATGTTCTGACGAACCAGGTGCACAACGTCCACACATTGCTGCACCAATTCCGGTCCCGTCAAAACACGCTCACCCACCTCAAACCAATCAAGTGGAGTCCGACAAGGACGCCCATACAGAGTCTCATATGGAGCCATGCCGATGCTCGAATGAAAGCTGTTGTTATAGGCAAACTCCACCAACGGTAGGTGATGAATCCAACTCCCCTGCCACTCCAGGCAGCAGGATCTCAGCATGTCCTCCAAAGTCTGAATGGTCCTCTCAGACTGACCATCTGACTGAGGATGATATGCCGAGCTAAATGCCAACTCCGTGCCAAGAGCTCGCTGGAAACTCCTCCAGAATCCAGAAGTGAAGCGCGGATCCCGATCCGACACGATCGAAATGGGAACCCCATGCAACGGCACGATCCGCTCCACATACAAACGAGCCAACTTAGACACGCTCCAGCTGACTTTGACCGGTAACAACCGAGTCACCTTCGTCAGCCGATCCACCAGCAACCAAATACTGTCCTGTCCACTCGGGGTCCTCGGCAATCCCGCCACGAAATCCGTGGTCACATGGTCCCACTTCCAAGCAGGAACATCCAAGGGCTGGAGAGTACCTCCTGGTCGCTGATGCTCCGCCTTCACCTGCTGACAGATCAGGCACCTGGCCACAAACTCTGCGACATCTCTCTTCATGCCAGGCCACCAGAACTGCCTCTGCAAGTTCCGATACATCTTCGTCGCACCCGGGTGTAGGGTGTACCTGCTCCCATGAGCCTCGCGCAACACCGCACGACGAATCTGCTCCTCCGCTGAGACGTACAGCCTGCCACGAAACCTCGCAGCACCGTCCTCGCCGAGCTCTACGTCAGCCATAGCCAGAATCCGGGGTAACTCCGGGTCCGCATGCTGAGCCTCTGTCACCTGACGACGGATAGCAGGAGTGACAGTCAGACTCGCAAGCACTGCCAACCCTGGCTCTGGGGAATCTTGAGCCTGAAGGATACTTCGGGCACTTGTTCCCAGAGCCTCCACTTCCTCAGCATCAAGGTACTGACTGCAACCTTCCGACTCAAGGCATCGGCGATGACATTCATCCTGCCCGGCTGATAAGACAGGGTGAAGTCATAGTCCTTCATGAACTCCATCCAACGCCTTTGTCTGAGGTTCAGATCTCTCTGCGAGAACACATACCTCAAACTCTGATGGTCAGTGAATACCTCGAACTTCTCGCCGTACAGATAATGCCTCCAGATCTTCAGCACGAAGATCACTGCCGTCAACTCAAGGTCATGGGTAGGGTAGTTCTCCTCATGGGGCTTTAGCTGCCGAGATGCATAAGCCACCACTCTACCATGCTGCATCAACACAGCACCCAATCCGACCCCGGAAGCATCTGTACATACCACAAAACCTCCCGATCCAGAAGGCAAGACCAACACCGGAGCCGAGGTGAGCAATCTCTTCAGTTCCCTGAAGCTCTGCTCACACTCCTCGGACCAGACGAAAGGCACATCCTTCCGCGTGAGCCTAGTCATCGGGGTCGCAATGCGAGAAAAATCCTGCATAAACCGGCGATAATAACCCGCAAGCCCCAAGAAACTCCGGATCTCCGTCACCGACCTCGACCTCGGCCACTGCATTACTGCCTCGACCTTGGCGGGGTCCACGGAAATGCCATCACCAGAAATCACGTGCCCCAGAAAGTGCACCTCGCTGAGCCAAAACTCGCACTTGCTGAGCTTTGCATACAACTGGTGATCCCGCAATGTCTACAGCACCACACTCAAATGGTACGCATGCTCCTCAGCAGACTGCGAATAAACAAGGATGTCATCCACGAAGATGACCACGAACTGGTCCAAATACGGATGAAACACCCTCTGCATCAAGTCCATGAAGGCTGCAGGGGCATTGGTGAGTCCAAACGGCATCACCAAAAACTCATAATGCCCGTACCTCGTACTGAATGCAGTCTTCTCTACATCGGACTCGCGAATTCTCAGCTGATAGTAACCGGACCGCAAATCAATCCGCGAGAACACTTGCGCAGACTGCAGTTGGTCGAACAAATCATCAATCCGCGGTAACGGATACTTGTTCTTAATGGTCACTTCATTCAGCTGCCGATAGTCAATGCACAACTACAGACTACCATCCTTCTTCTTCACAAACAACACGGGCGCACCCCAAGGGGAAAAACTAGGACGAATATACCCCTTGGCCAACAGTTCCTGCAACTGCACCCTCAACTCCCTCAACTCAGCGGGGGCCATACGGTAGGGAGCCTTCGCCAAAGGTCCCGTACCAGGCACAACCTCGATCACGAAATCGATCTCCCGCTGGGGAGGTAATCCAGGCAACTCCTCGGAAAAAATGTCGGGAAACTCGCACACCACCGCAATGTCCTCGACATCCGACTCCATCGGTCCGACACAACCACGGACGCGAGAAAACCCTGACAACCAGAATCAAGCAACCGACGGGCTCGAATAGCAGAGATAAGGAATCGAGAAGAGGTGGAACGGATACCTTGGAAATAGAAGGTCCTCTTGCTCGGATGCTGGAAGTAGACCCTCTTCATTCCGCAATCCACCACCGCTCCATGAGTCTCGAGCCAATCCATGCCTAGAATCACATCGTAATCCTGAAGCTGCAACGCATACAACCTGCCTGGCATACTCCGCCCATCGATCCAAACCGGAACCTGATCGAAGCAATACGGAGTGATCATAAAGTCACCCGAAGGCAACTCCACCGCCAAATCACAGGACAACTGGGTCACCGGCTCCTCGATGCTCGACGCGAAATCCTCCGAAATAAACGAATGAGACGCGCCCGAATCAAACAAAACCCGAGCCGCACAACCCAAAATCTGAACGGTACCTTCCACGAGCTGCGACGCCACTGCCTCTGCCCTAGTCATGTGCGTGATCTGACCCCGAGCTCTCTGCCTGCCTCCCACACTAGCTGACCTGGGTAGCGGCGGATACTGTCCCTGCTGCTGCTGCTGCCTCTGCTGCTGGGGAACCTGCTGCTGCTGAGAAAACTGCTGCTGCGGCGGCCTCTGGGGACAGTCACGCGCCATATGTCCTGGTTGGTCACACCGAAAATAGATGATCGGCGCCGTGCACTGCCTGCCTGGGTGGGTCCCACCACACCGTGGACAAGGTCCTCGCGATCCACCCACTGATCCCTGACGCTGCAAGGGAACCGGCTGCTGTACACTGTCCGATGAAGCTTGCCCCTGATCCCTGGACTTCTTCTTGCTGAACCCTTTCTTGAAAAACTTCTTGACCTTCGTGCCAAAGGACGCAGATCCTGTCACCGAAGCTGCCGATGCCGGTACTCCAGAACCACCCGACGCATGCTGGAAGAAACCCTGCTGCTGGGTAGCCGGCTGCTGGCTGCGACCTGACAAGGACTGTCCCTGGCTGATCGGTCCTCGAGTCCTCTGCATATCCATCTCCAAAGACATCGCAACACGAGACGCTGTCTCTAGATCAGTGGCCCCGTTCGCGATCAGATGGTGCCTCAGCTCCAACCTCAAGCCCTGCACAAACTGCGTGGTCCTCACCCTCTCATGCTCCATGATATGAGGTGCATACCGACCCAGCTCGACAAATCGGGCCCTGTACTACAACACGGACATGTCGCCCTGCACCAGCTCCAGAAACTCCCGCATCCGCTACGTAGCAACAATATCTGGACAGTACGTACGCTCGAAAGCACTGACGAAGTCATCCCACTCGATCTGCTCAAGTGGACGAAGCTGAAAGGACGTCTTCCACTCAGAAGACCACCACCTCCGAGCCGTACCCTGTAACTGGTTGTAGGCCAACACAACGCTGTCCTCGGCAGCACTCCTCGTAGAACTGAACACCCGCTCCATCTCATCGAGCCAATCACGAGCCGCATCAGGGTCTGCCTGGCCGCTAAAGTAAGGTGGATGGAACTGCATGAAGTCCCTCACTGCTCGGCCTGGCCCACCCCTGACTGACGAGCCCTCACCAGCTTCTCCGCCGAACTGCCGAGACATAAGCTGGTACATGCCACGGAAGAAATCCTCGGCCCCCGGAACTCTCGCAGCATCCGCGGCCTCGATAGCCCCCTGTGGCGCTCTACTATGCTCCTCCTGGTCCCTCTGGACCCCCTGCTGGATCTCCTGACCTCCGCCGACTGCCCCTGCTGAGAGCGAGAGCTCCTCCTCGGCGCCATACTCGCTCCTGAAGCGAAAGACAGAAAACACGAAAACGGAAAGGTCAAGAAAAACACACAATGCCCAATGCCAGCGTCACCTGTACATCATCGATGTGGACTAGTGGACCACTACAATTATCTATGATTCTCATGTAATTCCACAACCGCGCTCTGATACCAGCTGTAATGACCCGAGAATCCGATTACCGGGAAGGCCCGATAACCCGAGACTCGCACCGCCACCCACGAGCCCGAAGACTCAGAAGGGTTAAAAGGATGGTGTGGAGACTACACAAGTATCACGAATAATTGTAGGAATTAAACAGTTATAATATTAAGCAGGAAATAAATTAACATTTTACATGGTCCACAATATAAAAATAACAATAACAGCGACAGTAGTCCACAACTAGTACAGTGACAGGAAAGAAAAGTACAGCTACACGGGGCATATCCCGGCTCTGACCTCTGGCACTACCTCTGGGCACCCGCACCACGCTGCACCCCAGACGCGCTCCCCTGGGGCGGCGCCTCACCTGAAACACGGTGAAAACACGCAGGGAATGAGTCTCGGAACAAGACTCAATAGGGATCACTCGGACCCTACCTCGTAAAATGAGAAACCACTACACTAGCGGTAGGAGAGTACCTCGGAAGGGAAAGCCCTGTACTCTACAAGACAAGACCCCACGGCACGCAAACTGACACACGTGCCACGGTAAGAAAACCAAAGCTCAAAGGTCGAACCGGTAAAACCCGAAGGTCGGAAACACTCGACTGACAGTCTGTCACTCCGTACTCGACAGGAGTACCACCCACTAGAAGCACAGCCGGTAGCGTCCCCTGACGTCTTACACCGCGCTGCAGGTGGACTGCCTGACGTGGTAGGTCCTACCCGAGGCGCAGACACCGTACAAGTAACCACAGACAAGTAACTAGCTGGGGTCACGCCCGTCGAGGTGGGTCCAACCGCCCCCAACCACGTGTGCACACACAGACCTTGCGTCCCTGGTCTGGCCCTCTGACCGGTTTTCCCCTCAGCCGGACTCTGGCTGCAAGACGTGGGGCCCAACGGTAACCAGTCCACAAACCGTCTCTAAAGGTCAGCCCGTACACCACTCCCTGGTGCGACCAGCACACACGTGCTGGTAGGCTACGACTAGTGGAGGGTCACTGAAGGAGTAGACTCTCAAGTTACGGAAAACAATGTCGCAACCACAGGTACGAGGAACGCTCCTTGTACCCACACTAACGCACGGTGACGCAAACCGAAGTCACCACCTCCCGGGACCCCACGGCACCCCCACATGTAGCCCCCACATGATGCCGCGCATCAGTCGGACTACGGGTCAGCACAGTGATCGAGACTAGCTCGTCCGGGACTCGAATTGGCAAGGAAAAGGAGTCGCGGTCACCGGAGGACCGCCTCCAGTGGTCGCGGTCGACCCAGGACCGCTACCACCTAGTCGCGGTCCTCCTGGTGCGCGAAACGTGAACGCGGTCGCCTGATGACCGTTTTCACCTGGTAGCGGTCTCCAGGAGACCGCGACCAGACTCCAACGGTCAAAAACCGTGTCGAAGACCGTGCCGGACCCCATGGTGGAAGCGGTCGCCCCCTGACCGCCACCAACAGTCGCGGTCAGTCGCACTACCGCGACCGCCAGCCGACAGAACGAGCCCCAACGGTCAAAAATCCTGGTGAAGGCGGTCCCCACCCGACCGCTACCAATGAACGCGGCCACTGGTAGACCGCTACCATCTCGAAAACCGAGAACGGCGGGAAACGGCCAAAAACACCATCCACGCCCCCATACCTCCACCGGAGAGGGGAAAAACAAAGGGGAAGGCCCCCGGGGACCCCTAGCATGATTCTAGGCCATCAAAACGTGAATCCATGCATCAAATCTATAGATCGGGCGACTCTCCCCAAAATATGGAAAAACCCCAAGCATGCTCAAACAAGCCCCTCTCGGCCTCCTCTCGGCCTATAAATCACGGAAAGAATCGGCAAGAGGCTAAGGAACGTCACCCTACCTCAATGGAGCGAATGCTCCACTGAATCACCCGCGAATCGCGAAGAACGCTTGAAGCTTCACGAACTCCCCACGCTTCCCACGCTTGCCGCATGCCCACGAGTTTGCCTCGCCGCCACCCACGCGTCCGCGCCGTCGCCCTACCGCCATCAACAGCCGGGGAGGGGCTCACCGCGTCCGAATGGGAGAGAGAGGGAGAGAGGAGGGCGGCCACGGTTGGGGAAGGAAGGAGGAAGAAGAAGAAGAAAGAGAAAGGAGAAAAGAAAAAAAGAAAAGAAATGGGATTATATAGAAAATCCGATTTTTCAGAAAAATACCGAAAAATAGAAAAATACATTTCCGGAATCCTCGGAACGCACCGATCGCAACGGTACCACTCGTGCCTGGGGGAACCGCCCGGTTCGCCCGCAGCGAGCTTCCGAAGAAAAGCCGAAACACACACCGGGAATCGGAAAACACACGCGGAAAAGCCGCGGAACGCCTCCGGGCCTCCGAAATGACTCCGGATCGCGCCGATCCGAACACGAAAGATGTCCAAAACGAAATTTTGGACACAACGGAGCCGAACACTCTGAAAACCAGATCAGGGACTCACAAAGAAAGGATCTGAAAGGTCCGAGATATTACACCGGTCGTAGCCCTGCTTGAATCCCTTGCGGATTCCTCGGTGAAGTTCTAGCTCGTAGTAGGGGAGGGCAGCCTCCTTAAGGTCAACCCGGTAGGCCTCTGAGCTCTTGTACTGCTCGAGAGCCTCCGCCCCGGCTGATCCCACCCTACCAGCGATCTCGGCCTCCCTCCGCTCCGCCTCGGCAGACTTCCGCTCGGCTTCAGCCGTCTGCTCTGCGACCTCTGCCACCTGCTTCTTCGCCTCGACCCGATCAGCCTCGGCCTCCCGCCGAAGGCGCTCGGCTTCCTCCGGTCGGTCCACTAGCTCGGCACGCTCGGTCTCCCACCGGCCGTCCAGCTCAACGCGTGCTAGGCGCTCCTCTTCAAGAAGCTGGTTCTTCCTCTCGAGTGATTCACGGGCCTTGGCTAGCTGCTTGGCTAGCGCCCGGGTCTCCACGTGGCTCGACGGTACCAGCTCCCTAATTGAGGAAAGCTCCCGCCGAAGCCCATCTCGCTCTTCGACGAGCCTAGCCAACCTCCTGTCCGACCCACCGAGGGTCCAGGCCAGGTTCGCTCGCTCCCACTCCGACCGAGTGTACGCTTCTGCCAGAACAGCCCCCATCTGGGCCAGGGCCCGGCCGCCCTCCATAACCCTTGCGAGAGCCGTGGACAGGGAGTGCTGCCTACCTCCCCCCCTCACCTTCGCGGATATACCGCGGCATACCTGATGCAGGGGGCCCGAGATACCCAGCCTCTCCAAGGCCGCCGGTACGGAGAACCCCCCATCGCCTGACGCCCCACCGAATGGCTCGGATCGAGCCCCAGCCTCGGTCGCCCCTCGTGCCCCGACCCGATTTTCCTGCGGCCTCTCAACCTGGATCGGCTCGGCACTTGCATCAACACCTGAAGCGCCAGCCTCGGCCACAGTCCCAGCATCCCCACTTCGGCCACGGCCCCCTCAGTTCCTACCGAGGGGAGAGCCGGGTCGGCACCGTTGCCAGTTGCAGGAGCATCCTCGGCCCCCTCGATCCCGGTCGAAGGAGGAACCGAGCCCGCATCGTCGCCGCCCGCAGGGGTAGCCCCGACCTCCTCGGTCCCCTCTTGCTCGGTGGGTGGGAGAGCTTGCCCGGTAAGGTCGGCCCCATCATGCTCGGCGGAGGGGTGAGCCGCGGTAAGGTCACCTCCGACTGCGGGTATGACCCCGGCCTTCTTGGCCCGTTTCCTGGCCCTCGCAGCGGCCCAGATCATACCCTCCACAGGGTCCTTGCGCTTGGGTCCCCGCGGTCTGGAGGATTCGCCCTGGGCCGCTCCCTTGCCCTTATCTTTGGTTCGGGAGTGACCCACGGGAGCAGCCGGTTCATCAGCAGCCGAGTCATCTCCAAGCTCGATCACCTTTACGGCCTCCTTCAGAGGCTCCCGCCTGGTGTTTGCACGAAGAAGAAGACGTGTTCAGGAAAAGAAAGATGACCCCCACATCCGAAGAGAATCTAAGTTGTGGCACCTGAGCCCGACAGATGCAACCGCGTGAGAAGACACCGCTCGATATTCTCCGGCGTCACCAGCTCTTCGGTGGACTGGCGGTGCTTCAACAAGATGGTAGCATACTTCTCCACATGAGGAGGCAACTCGTCCTGTCTGGGAGGGATTTTAGGATGGAAATTGGGGATTACTAGGCACCTCCAGGTTTCCTCCACTGAATAAATCTCCACCCAGAAGAATTGGGTCTTCCACCCCTTATGCGAAGAATTGATGTGACACAAGTATAGGGTATGCAGCAAGCAAACGCAAACCTCGGACCTAATCCGCATTCACAATCACATAGCAAGTAAAATGATAAATTGAGACCGAAACGCCGTCGCACACTCGCAAGCCCCGGGTAACTATATGATGCTAGAAGGAGGTGATGGATCAAGACCCTAACTGGTAGAGTGCCAGCAGGGCTAGGGTTATCCTCCCGAGGGTACGTGGCCCACACTTTGGGGCTGGCCGGTGCCACTTGGGGCACAAGGTCCCACTCTCTCACGATGACCACGGTGACCACTCAATGATGATGGCTCCGGGAACGGGCACTCACTTTCTTGCGCAACGGAGCTATGTCTACGGATATTAAACAAACAGACACTAATATAAATGGAGCAAAGTTTTAGAGCTCACCTGGTTGGTTTGAAGAAACCAACCCCGTTTGGAGACGTGGGCGAGCGGGGAAGTGTGATCCCCGCACACTACGCCGATGAAGCTTGGGCTGCTAGTTACATGAACTACACCCCACGCAAGAAGGTTGAACTAGGGGTGGGGTAATCACAATTATATCAAACACTACCTCCACGCAGGGAGGGGCACTAAGCCGGCCAGGCGAGAGAGAGAATTCCGCCGAGGATGACGGAACGGGTGCCAACGTGGTTCTGCCCACTTGTTGTTGGAGGGGACAGGAGGTCTCTGTTGCAGTCGTAGCTTGCTCTCAGGAATTTTGCCGATGACGAGATCAGTGAGGATGGCTTCGTAACAGGTACAGGGATGCGTCAGATTTATGTCAAATTCTTCTGCCGTCGCTGGTGGTCGTGGTGGAGACTCGAACAGGACGTCGGAATCTGGGGTTGGCAGCTTCAGAATGGATGCAGCCGGATGCAGAAGTTGTACCTGGGGCTTCCGGACTCAGAATCTCGATCCGTCAGAGTTGTTGGATCCGTGGACAAGTCCTATGTACAGCGAAGCTGACGGAGACTCCTTCTAGGGTCGGGGTGGACAGGAGGGATCCATTGAGTGGGATCTGGTCACGGTAGACAGCAGGAGGCAGACCCAAACGACGGTGGGAGAAAATTTGGAACTCTAGCTCCCGGAGGCCGAACGGGGTTCTGTTTCTTGCTCCTGATCGGGGATAGGGAGAGGAAGATCTTTGGAGAAGAAACTTCAGTCTGGATCTGTCGCTGTCGACCGTGGTTGAGCTTCTAGTCGGACTCTGGTGCTCTGCAGCTAGTTCCAGACGCTGTCGGAGGAGATCGGCTCTTACGGGTGGCCACGAACTTGGAACGGAGTGCTTCCACTTCACCTGGGAAGAGGACTGGGAGCCCTTTCCAGAATGGTACGCCTTGCCTTCAGAAGCCACTGTATGAGTTCGGGGGAGCCTCTGCAAGACGTGTCTTCTTCTGCTACCTGTAGTGGGGCAGGATGTAGGAGAGGGGGTGGGATGGAGGCAAGGGAGGCTAGTGTTTGGTGGAGGTGGAGAGGGTGGGGGTGTTCGTAGGTGGCAGGGGGGTTGTGTGGGAGTGGAGGAAGGAGTAGGAGGGTGGAGAGGAAGTGGGGGCCGAAGCTAGTGGAGGTGGAGGTGGGGTTCGGCCATGGCAAGGATGTAAGGGGGGGGTGGCTGTTTGCGCAATAGGTGGAGGGGGGGCTGGAGTTTGAATGGTCTTGGGGTGTGAATGAAGGTGTGGGGGAGTGGAAAGGTTGCTTGGGGAAGAGGGAGGGGTGTATTGGAGGTGGGGAAGGTGTATGGGGAATAGGAAGAGTCACTTGGGAAGGGGAGGGAATTGATGGGGGTTAAGTGGCCTAGGGGAGGTGAAAGGTTGGAGGGGGAGGTGGCAGCTGAGGTGGAGGAGAGAGAGAGGAGGTGAAGGGGCAGGTTCGCCCTTGGGAGAGAGAGAGAAGGGGGAGGAGAGAGAGGAGGTGAAGGGTAGGTTCGCCCTTGGGAGAGAGAGAGAAGGGGGAGGAGAGAGAGGGGGATTGCAATTATGCTCAATTCTTCAAATCTTCATTACCTCCTCAAGTGGGAGTTGGGGTTCTATATATAGGGAACCCAACTTTGTACAAAAGCCCTTGAGAAAAAGGGAAATAACAGATAACCAAGGGTGCAAGAAGGGGGCGCCCATGGGCCTAGCTCCCTAATGGGCCAAAAGACCAGACAAGTCCAATATGATGACCCACTAATAAGAGCACCTAGGGCAAGACTCAAAAATAGAAGTGAAATACATCAAAAGGACTCAACAAAGGAGAAAATACATCAAGATGTCTATAGTAGTGAGATCCAGTGCCGTCGAGGCCCCATCAAGTCATCCTATCCGTCTCCAGAGGGGAGAGATGTGTCGAGCCAGAGGGAGCTCTGAGTGATGTCCCCATCAACTCCCCTGGACTGGGAAGAACTCGACTCTGTCGAGTAAGGGTCTTCTCGGCTGCGGTAATGCTCCAGGAGATCAGGGTCCAGCTGCTGAAGATCCTCCCTGCTCACCCATGAGTCATCTGTAGGAGGCCGGCCCTTCCACCTGACCAGGTATCGCTCGTATACTTTGCTCCGGGTGACAGTGACATGTTCATCCAATATCCGCTCTATCTGCTCCCGTTGGCCTCTCTGGGCTGGTGGAACTTTCTTGTGGGTGGGGGCTCTCTCAAAAAGTGGGACAGGCTCAATTCCTTCACTAGGTGTCACCGTGGAACCCCTGTATGGCACCAGGTCAGCCACATTGAATGTGGGACTTATTGCGTATTCCTCGGGGAGGTCTAACACGTAAGCGTTTGTGCCAATCCTCTTTAGAACCTGGAAGGGGCCTGATCCACGCGACCTCAATTTGGAGACATTCCCAGGGGAAAGCCTCTCAGTTCGTACCATCACATAATCACCTACGTGAAACTCCTGGTGGCGGCGGTGGGAGTCGGCCGACTTTTTATACACCTCATTGCTTTTGTTAATGTGTTTGCAGATTTCCTCATGCAATTCCTTCATGTGTTGGGCAAACGACTCAGCACTAATAGACACTCTAGCATGCGGTGGCAAAGGAATGAGATCTGTAGGGGTTCTAGGCTTGTACCCATGCACAGCTTCAAACGGGCTCATCCCTATCGACCTATTCAGAGAATTGTTGTATGCAAACTCTGCCTGGGGTAATATGAGATCCCAATTCCCGGGGCGATCCTCAACAAGGCACCGTAGAAGGTTCCCCAAGCTCCGATTGACAACTTCAGTCTGTCCATCGGTTTGGGGGTGGTAGGCTGTGGAAAACTTAAGCAGGGTCCCCATAAGATGCCAGAGGGTCTTCCAAAAGTAGCTGGTGAATTTGACGTCCCTATCTGAGATAATGGTCTTGGGTAGACCATGGAGTCGGACCACCTCTTCAAAGAATAGACGGGCCACATGGGAGGCGTCTGAGGTTTTGGAACAGGGGATGAAATGAGCCATTTTAGAGAATCGGTCCACCACGACATAAATGGAGTCATGTTTCCTTTGGGTCCGGGGTAGCCCTAGTACGAAGTCCATGCTAAGATCTTGCCAAGGTCGGTCTGGGACTGGTAAGGGAGTGTACAGGCCTGTGTTTTGTTTGATTTGCTTAGCGGTTGCACATGTGCGGCATTGCCTCACAATTTTGGCCACATCCCTTTTGAGGCTGGGCCAATGGAATTGTCCTTCTACCAAGGCAATGGTTTTGTGAATCCCAAAGTGTCCAGCCAAGCCTCCTGCATGTAATTCCCAGATCAGAAAATCCCGTAGAGAGGTCCTTGGTATGCAAAGCCTATGGCTTTTAAAAATGAACCCGTCCTCTAAAATGAATCCTTGGTGTTCCTTTGGTGAGAGGGTGGACAGAGTGGTATGGATTGGGCCAAAGTCCGGGCAAGCAGAGTACTCTTCTTTGAGTCTTTCAAATCCTATGACTTCCACCTGTATGGTAGCTAGCAAGGAAATTCTCCTACTGAGGGCATCGGCTGCTCGGTTTTCACTCCCAGCCTTGTGTTTGATTACAAATGTGTAAGCCTGGATGTGTTCGACCCATCGGGCATGCCGAGCATTCAGTTTCTGCTGGGAGTTGAGGTATTTCAGGGCCTCATGGTCGGAGAATATGACAAACTCATTAGGCAAGAGGTAGTGTCTCCAATGCCGGAGGGATTGTACCACAGCATAGAATTCCTTGTCGTAGGTGGAGTACCTCATCCTGGCATCACACAGTTTTTCGCTAAAGTAGGCCACTGGGTGTCCTTCCTGGCTAAGGATCCCACCAATTCCTACCCCTGAGGCATCGCAAGTCACTTCAAAGACTTTGGAGAAATCAGGGAGGCATAAGACAGGGGCTTGGGTCATTCTCTCTTTGAGCTCTTGGAAGGCTCTAGTGGCGGTCTTGGTCCACACAAAGGTCCCCTTTTTGAGGCAATCGGTGATAGGGGCTGTGATGGTGCTGAACCCCCTGATGAACCTCCGGTAAAAGGTGGCTAACCCATGAAAACTGCGGGCTTCATGGAGGGTGCGAGGTTCAGGCCAATTGATGATGGCTTGGACTTTGTCAGGGTCCATGGATACGCCCTCTGTGGAGACAACATACCCCAGGAAGGTGATGGATTGGGTCATAAAGTGACACTTCCCTAAATTGGCAAAGAGGCTTTCCTTCCTAAGGGTGGTGCAAACTTGCCTTAGATGACTGAGGTGGGCTTCCTTGGTTCGGCTGTAAATGAGGATGTCATCAAAATAAACTACCAGGAAGACTCCAATGTAGGGCCTCAGGACCTCGGTCATAAGGCGCATGAAGGTACTTGGGGCATTTGAAAGCCCAAAAGGCATCACCAGCCATTCATAAAGTCCATCCTTGGTTTTAAAGGCTGTTTTCCATTCATCCCCGGGCCTTATCCTAACCTGATGATAGCCACTTTTGAGGTCTATTTTGGAAAATATGGTGGCTCCGGCGAGCATGTCCAGCATGTCGTCAAGTCTAGGTATGGGAAACCTATATTTGACAGTAATCTTGTTGATGGCCCTGCTATCAATACACATTCGCCATGTCCCGTCTTTTTTTGGTGTGAGGAGGGCCGGGACGGCACATGGGCTTTTGCTCAGCCTAAGAAACCCCTTTCTAATCAGTTCCTCCACTTGCCTCCTTAACTCAGCATGTTCGGTGGGATTGAGGCGATAGTGGGGCATGTTTGGGAGGGTGGCTCCTGGGACAAGATCTATAGCGTGCTGGACATCCCTCATGGGTGGTAGTTGGTCGGGGAGTTCCTTGGGAAAAACGTCCTTAAATTCTTCCAAGAGAGGGTGGATTTCCACGGGGTGAGGGTTGGAGGGAGTTGCCTCCCCAAGGCATATGACAATGGCACAAAGGGGTGCCCCCCGGGTTATCTCTTCTTCGAGCTCTTTCTTGGTGATAAGGTGGAGGCCTTTGACTGTCGGAGTTGCAGGTGTGTGACTTTGTGTTGAAGATTTGGTTGGAGCAATCGAGGCCTTGGGTTTTGGTGGTGTGGGAAGGATTCCCTTGGTGGGTGGTTCTTTTTGGGGAGGGGAGGGGTTGAGACGGATAGTCTTCCCCTCGTGGTCAAAGGTGCAAGTGTTTGTTTTTCCATGGATAGTGGCATTGACATCATATATCCAAGGTCTCCCCAATAGGATGCTTCCTACAGCCATAGGTATGATATCGCACCATATTTGCCCTTGGTAGGATGAAAAGGTGATGGGGATAAGGCAACATGTGTTGACGGGTAGGGAGTGGTTGTTTATCCAGGACACACGGTAAGGTTTGGGGTGGGATGTAGGGGTAAGTCCTAGGAGTTTGACGGTGTCCGGAGACACGGCGTTGACACAACTCCCATTGTCTAGGATGACCTTCCTAACATGGTCCCCGATTTTGACAAATGTGTGAAAAATGGAAGTCCTCCGCCAATCATCCTCTTGTGGTTGTGTGAGGGTGCACCTTATCACCCCTAGGTGGCTGGAGTGGGGGTCCTCCTCTACTCCTTCTTCATAGAATTGCTCATGGTATTCCTCTTCCCATTCTAAATTGGCCTGATAATCCTCAATAGTACCCTCATGTGTTTCCTGAGTAGTAGAAGGTCCACCCTCAATAACTAGGCTTGACAACCCCTTAGAGGGACAGTGGGAGGCTATGTGGCCATAGCCATGGCATTGGAAACACTTGATCGTGCTACTCATTGGGGTCTTCCCTTTGGAGTTGTCTTCCTTTCTAGGGGGAGGATTGGGTGTGGTGGGTGGCGGGGAGGGTCTTGTAGGAGTTCCCCCGCTGGGGGGTGGTGTTCTTAACAAAGGAGGGAGGTTGGGACGTGGTCCTGACCCTTTGGGAGGGGCAAACCTAGGATTTCTGGAGAATCTCTCTACATCCCGAGCTATTTGATAGGCAATTTCCAAGCTATGCACTTCCCTCATAAAGAGCTCCCGTTTGATGTGGGGAAGGAGACCATTCCTAAACCGGGATAAGGTAACGGCTGGATCCTCAACCACACCGCACCTTAGGAGATATGAATCAAATTTCTCAATATACTCTTCCACGGTCTTTCCCTCTTGGGTAAGGCTTTGCCATTCATCAAGAAGAAGTTGGCTATAGGAGATGGGAAGGTATTTGTTCCTAAGTTGATCTTTCATGTCAATCCAAGTGTTAATGGGTTCCTCACGCCTGATCCTCCTTTGGTTTTCAACCTTTAGCCAATAGGTTTTGGCTAGTTTAAGGAGGTGCATCTTGGCCAACCTAACCTTCCTCTCCTCGGTCATGGGGTACCACTCGAAGTATTGATCCATGCCATGCTCCCAATCTTTGTAGACACTAGGGTTGTGAGACCCATCAAAATTAGGGGCTTCCACTTTGATCATTCTTAATAGGAGTTCATCATGATCCTCACGTGGTCGCCTCTCATAGTGTCGTGGTTGAGGAGCTCTCTCTTGTTCACGATACCACCCATCATCTAGGTCTTCCCTCTCATGTTCATCCCGCGGAGGGGGAAATCTTTAGGCATAGTTCCTAGGTGGGATTCTCTCATGATGTCGGGGCCGTTGAGGCCTCTCCGGTTCGTGGTACCACTCATTCTCAAGGTCTTCCCTACCCCGTTCAACTTGTGGAGGGGGGGTTCTTTGGGCAGGGATCCTAGGTGGGGCCCTTAATTCCTCTAGCTTATCCATTCGGGTGGTAAGTCCATCAAGTTTCTCTAGGATAGCCCTAAGGATAGGGTCAACTTGCTCCATAGGGGCAGGTGGGACTTCACTAGGGATGCCTTGATTGCCCTGAGAATGGGAACTCATGGGGGGATCGGAAGTTGGGGGGTTGGTTTGGTAAGCGGTGCCTCTACGGGTGGACATGCACGAAGGAGAAGAGATTGACACGCGGGTGGAAGTGCAAGAGCCCTTGGACCTAGGCTTGTAGAGACAAGTCTAAAACTTGCTCTGATACCAATTTGATGTGACACAAGTATAGGGTATGCAGCAAGCAAACGCAAACCTCGGACCTAATCCGCATTCACAATCACATAGCAAGTAAAATGATAAATTGAGACCGAAACGCCGTCGCACACTCGCAAGCCCCGGGTAACTATATGATACTAGAAGGAGGTGATGGATCAAGACCCTAACTGGTAGAGTGCCAGCAGGGCTAGGGTTATCCTCCCGAGGGTACGTGGCCCACACTTTGGGGCTGGCCGGTGCCACTTGGGGCACAAGGTCCCACTCTCTCACGATGACCACGGTGACCACTCAATGATGATGGCTCCGGGAACGGGCACTCACTTTCTTGCGCAACGGAGCTATGTCTACGGATATTAAACAAACAGACACTAATATAAATGGAGCAAAGTTTTAGAGCTCACCTGGTTGGTTTGAAGAAACCAACCCCGTTTGGAGACGTGGGCGAGCGGGGAAGTGTGATCCCCGCACACTGCGCCGATGAAGCTTGGGCTGCTAGTTACATGAACTACACCCCACGCAGGAGGGTTGAACTAGGGGTGGGGTAATCATAATTACATCAAACACTACCTCCACGCAGGGAGGGGCACTAAGCCGGCCAGGCGAGAGAGAGAATTCCGCCGAGGATGACGGAACGGGTGCCGACGTGGTTCTGCCCACTTGTTGTTGGAGGGGACAGGAGGTCGCTGTTGCAGTCGTAAATTGCTCTCAGGAATTTTTCCGATGACGAGATCAGTGAGGATGGCTTCGCAACAGGTACAGGGATGCCTCAGATTTATGTCAAATTCTTCTGCCATCGCTGGTGGTCGTGGTGGAGACTCGAACAGGACGTCGGAATCTGGGGTTGGCAGCTTCAGAATGGATGCAGCCGGATGCAGAAGTTGTACCTGGGGCTTCCGGACTCAGAATCTCGATCCGTCGGAGTTGTTGGATCCGTGGACAAGTCCTCTGTACAGCGAAGCTGACGGAGACTCCTTCTGAGGTCGGGGTGGACAGGAGGGATCCGTTGAGTGGGATCTGGTCACGGCAGACAGCAGGAGGCAGACCCGAACGACGGTGGGAGAAAATTTGGAACTCTAGCTCCCGGAGGCCGAACGGGGTTCCGTTTCTTGCTCCTGATCGGGGATAGGGAGAGGAAGATCTTTGGAGAAGAAACTTCAGTCTGGATCTGTCACTGTCGACCGTGGTTGAGCTTCTAGTCGGACTCTGGTGCTCTGCAGCTAGTTCCAGACGCTGTCGGAGGAGATCGGCTCTTACGGGTGGCCACGAACTTGGAACGGAGTGCTTCCACTTCGCCTGGGAAGAGGACTGGGAGCCCTTTCCAGAATGGTACGCCTTGCCTTCAGAAGCCACTGTATGAGTTCGGGGGAGCCTCTGCAAGACGTGTCTTCTTCTGCTACCTGTAGTGGGGCAGGATGTAGGAGAGGGGGTGGGATGGAGGCAAGGGAGGCTAGTGTTTGGTGGAGGTGGAGAGGGTGGGGGTGTTCGTAGGTGGCAGGGGGGTTGTGTGGGAGTGGAGGAAGGAGTAGGAGGGTGGAGAGGAAGTGGGGGCCGAAGCTAGTGGAGGTGGAGGTGGGGTTCGGCCATGGCAAGGATGTAAGGGGGGGGGGTGGCTGTTTGCGCAATAGGTGGAGGGGGGGCTGGAGTTTGAATGGTCTTGGGGTGTGAATGAAGGTGTGGGGGAGTGGGAAGGTTGCTTGGGGAAGAGGGAGGGGTGTATTGGAGGTGGGGAAGGTGTATGGGGAATAGGAAGAGTCACTTGGGAAGGGGAGAGAATTGATGGGGGTTAAGTGGCCTAGGGGAGGTGAAAGGTTGGAGGGGGAGGTGGCAGCTGAGGTGGAGGAGAGAGAGAGGAGGTGAAGGGGCAGGTTCGCCCTTGGGAGAGAGAGAGAAGGGGGAGGAGAGAGAGAGGAGGTGAAGGGGCAGGTTCGCCCTTGGGAGAGAGAGAGAAGGGGGAGGAGAGAGAGGGGGATTGCAATTATGCTCAATTCTTCAAATCTTCATTACCTCCTCAAGTGGGAGTTGGGGTTCTATATATAGGGAACCCAACTTTGTACAAAAGCCCTTGAGAAAAAGGGAAATAACAGATAACCAAGGGTGCAAGAAGGGGGCGCCCATGGGCCTAGCTCCCTAATGGGCCAAAAGACCAGACAAGTCCAATATGATGACCCACTAATAAGAGCACCTAGGGCAAGACTCAAAAATAGAAGTGAAATACATCAAAAGGACTCAACAAAGGAGAAAATACATCAAGATGTCTATAGTAGTGAGATCCAGTGCCGTCGAGGCCCCATCAAGTCATCCTATCCGTCTCCAGAGGGGAGAGATGTGTCGAGCCAGAGGGAGCTCTGAGTGATGTCCCCATCAAGAATCCTTCGCCGCCAAAGAGATACAACTCTTATTCCGCCTCGCCTGGATGAAATAGAAGCCCTTCCCAGTTGAAGGATGTGCTTTCAACTCAAAAACATAGTGGAAGAGGCCCATGGAAGAAGGAACTCCACACTGGCAGCAGAGAATGCGGAAGGCGGAAAGGAGGAGATAAGAGTTGGCTACCAACTGAATGGGCGCCAACCGAAAAAAATCAAGAAGCTGAAGAATGAAATGTTCGAAAGGAAGGCGGAATCCACCCTTCCACGACAGAAGAAACATACAGATGTGGCATGTACGAGAGTCCAGGCTCATCTCGTATGGAGAAGCAGCGGCAAAACTGAACTTGTGGGGCAGGCGATACTGGTGCTCCAGCCTCCTCACATCCGCCTCCCCCAGTTCGCTGTAGTTTGGGACCGGCGCCCTCGCCACCGGCTCGTCCTCCCACTCCTCAACCTCTGAGCGCTGGTCCGCCATGGAATCAGGAGAAGACTCTTAGGAAAGGCGATCCTGAGACTCTGAAGATTTCGGGGGAGGAGGAAGCTGCCGGACTGCCTCCGCGGTTATCTCCGCCAACTCCTCAAATGCCGCTGCAAGCCTCTGCTCCTCCGTCGTGTCCTCACGGCGCATCGAAGAGCCCCAAAAGTAAGAACGAAGGAGAGCCAAAACCCTAAAGACGGAGGGAGTCTGGAATGACAACAAGCGCCCAACGCCTATAAACCCACACGGGAGGCGGCGCGTCGTTCCGACCTCCGAGAAAAGGGGGCCCCTTCAGTTCAAATCTGCCAGGATCATCATTAACACGGGCCCAGGTGACCACGACACGTGGCTTCCTAACACCGCCAGATCTCCACCCACCTGAGCCACGCTGGTCCGAAACCCCAAACAGCTACTCTTCCGAGCTTACTAAAGCTCGGGAGTAGGAGGGGGACAAGTGGAGAGGGGGATTTCTGTAGCCCAACTAAGAGCAGTCAAACTAGGCCCATCAGGACCAAACGAGGCTCAGCTCATCCAAGTGACAGCCCCCTAGGGCCCACTTAGGTAAAAAAGCCCAATAAAGATCACTCGGGAACCCACCCTTCCTCGGCGGCCCTTAGGCTCGGAAGGACCGAGCATCAGAACGGAGGAAGACCCACACCCGAGTTATCCCTCCATCGGGATAGAGGCGAGCGCTCTGCGCCCACTCCGACCTGACTGCATCTGAGCTATGCCTATCGCCCGGACAGGGCTGGCACCTCTTATGCTCGGACCGACTGACAAGTGTTTATCCATGTAGCCGTTGAGAGCCCTTTATGAGCAGGAGTTTAAGGGGATAAAGGATCCATGATCCCTCAAGGCCATGAAGATCCCACGATGAGGACGTAACGATCCCATGATGAGGACGTAACTCCCGCCTGAAACTCCTCAGCTTACGGGACTCATCAGGTGAGCTCGCTATATAAACCAGGGACTCCCTCCAGCGGAAGGTAAGGCCAATACACGCCTAAAACTCCCTAAGCAGGAACCACTTCACCATCTTGGTGTTGGGGGATCTCGTGCACCTCTTTCTACCTCCTTCAATACCTTCCACCATTGCTCTACTGACTTAAACATCGGAGGGTTTTCCCCGGGGAACTATCCATGGGCCTCCTGATTCGTTTCCCTTTCTCTGCAGTTCACTATTCGGTGATCATCCTCCCAGCTCAGGACAAGCGCGAGATCACGCCCCTTCATTACATATGGATAGTTTAGGGAAGAGGATACCCCCAAAAAAATTTACTTGCACCTCATGCTACATCGCCCGTGATGCACCAAGTAAAACTCATCAGGTACGCTGGTGCAAATAACTAATCGTGAAGTAGATGAAAGATAAGGATCACATAATTAATTAAGAAATATTCATATTGTTATCACATAATTAAGAAAGATTCATAATCTTGGTTTGATAATGGAAAAAGGCGTGGCAGAATAAGAGATATGCATTCAACATCAAACATATGTTTGAGTTCTTGTTTATTTTTAACGTGGTTAAAACAATACTAACTCATCGAATGGATATTGTTATTCTTCAGGACTCTCATTATTTAATTATCTTGGATGAGAAGTGGATAAGAGGTAGAATAAGAGCATATATATACAGTATTATAGATATCTTTTTATTTTAACACAAATAAGAGTCGATATTCTTAAGATTCATTAGATTACAGATTCAACTTTGATTCAAATTTGAGTAAGATTTAGATCCCATCATACTCCCAATTTTCCTTTTATGTCTTATCGACTTGTTTAATTGCCAAACCTACAATTTGTGACTAATCATGTGACCGTGGGAGTCAAACGAGTTTTTTTGGAAGCGTTTTCTCGGTGAGCAGGAATGAGCCCAAACCAGATTCATCTTAAGCCTACCCAGTTGTACAGTTAAAGCATAAACATTGAACTTGTAACATATATATGGGTATATATAGTTTTGAGTTAGAATATAATTCAAACTTTTAACATATATAGAACTTTTTTTTTTGGAAGCAACAGATGATATTCATTCAAACCAAACGATGAACACGGTACATAGATAGACTAGACCCAGAACCAACCATAAAGCGGCTATAACTGGCCCATACAAACCACAACCCATCGAAGATACAGAAAATAAAGACATCGACAAACTTGGCGGAGAGCTCCTGAAGACGTCCGGAAAGAGAGCCGCTACTGAGGTGACCGATTCCTTCGTCGAGCAGTACTGGGCTGCCAATCCGCTTTTCCTTATAGCGGTGAAAGAGAGGTACTCGGGTGGCCAGCATCCGGAAGGCTGCATGGGGGATAAGCTCAGAGTCTCCGAGCCCTGCTGAGGTCGATGGCAGGAACCAGACACTAACAGAACGAAAGCTTCTTCGGATGCTCAAGGAGACGCCCAACTCCGAGAGGATGACCGATCCAGGGAGAGGGATGTATGTGGAGGGAGATCGACCAAAAGGGTTCTGGGGGTACCGGGTAGAGAGGGATGAGGGAGACGGAGAGGGGGGGGAGGGGACAGCGGGAAGAGACTGGAAGGGGGAGGGGCGGAGGCGAGAGGAGGAAACGGGGGAGGGGGAAGGAGGGGGGGGTCGAACCGGAAGGGGGACGAGGCGAAAGACTAGAGAGCCAGGAGTGGCGATGGGAAGGATGTGGAGAGGGGGGGAAGAGAGAAACAGAGAGAAGGTAGGGGGGGATGCGCGGGGGGGGATGACAGAACGGGGGAGGGTGGAAGGCCGACAGAGCAGGCGGGGAGGCGGGAAGGGACCGGGGATGCGGGGATGGCAGGGAAGGGGGGGCGACCGGGCCAGACAGAGAGGAAGGGGGAGGCGGAGGGGTTGGCTAGGGAAGGGCGGAAGGCCGGCGGGGAAGGGGACGGGGAGGTGGGGTTGGGGATGGCGGGCTGGGGCTAAAGGGTGGGAGGGGGTGGCCGTTAGGGTTGGCTGGGGGCCGACGGGGAGGGGGGAGAGAAAGAGGGGAAGACAGCGAGGGAGGGGATGGAGGGGGGGGCGGATGCGGGGCTAACAAGGAGGACGAGGGCGGCGGATGGTTGGCTGGAGGTGGGCAGAGGGCCGGCGGGGAGAAAGGAGAGGAAGGGGGGGAAGGCACAGAGGGGCTAAAAAGGAGGGGGGCGAAAAGGGGGGGGGAACGGGGAGCGTACCAGGGCGGGCGGGACGAGGCTTGGCGAAAGAGGGGGGGAAGACCCCGACGGGAGCTCCCCCACCCGATGGGCCACCGGTGCGGAGCGCCGATGAAGGTTCCGCCGGAGAAGCTTCGGCGACGAAGCCACCGTCCTGGGAGACGATGAGTGGTCCGAGGTGCGAAACACACCCCACGAGCCTCCTCCAGAGGAGAAGGAGAGAGAGGGGGGGGAGTCCCCGGCGGGAGCTCCCCCCCCCACCGGACGTTCAGCGGGGGGGGGGGCACCCGCGACCTGAGGAGAAGGGGCTCGGCGCGCAGCCCTCTCCGCGATAACCTCTCTTCCAACATATATAGAACTTTAAAGCTGGACGTAGGCATTACAATATATATATATCACAATCCACAGACACAAGATAATTGCTCGATGATCTTAACGTCCAATGTCACTTTATTCTCTCTATTTCCCTCTCTCTCTCTCTCTCTCTCTCTCTCACTCTCTCCATGAAACAAAATATATTAGGCATTTATACTTATTTTATTAATGGGCTACCGATCAACTAGCTTTTCCATTGACAGTACTGTCCCATTAATTACTAGCCGCCGCCGTCATTAGTTGTCGACCGATCACAACCGGCTGGAGGCCTTCGCATAAGCTGGCGCCGCCACTGCCGTCGCATTCGCCTTGCGCCTCGCCACGTCTTGGAGGATGTCCACCACCCTCAACACCTCGTCCATGTTCCGGCCGGTGGTCGCCGGGTAGACAATGCTGAGCTTGATCTTCTTGTCGGGGGCGATGACGTGGAGGGCCCGATTGGGCAGCTCGAAGCCGTCGCCGTCCACCTTGTCCGGATCCACCATGTTGAGCTCCCGGATCACCTCACGGTCTCGATCCGCCACTATCGGGTATGTCACCTTGCATCCAGGCTTCACAAGGAGAAGCCAATCAGTCCATTACTTACTGGGATATAAGCTCTTGAAGTTTTGACCGTATGTGCTCCAATCAACAGCTTAATTAATTACGGCCCATTAAACGCCACATCGATCTGGTGGAGCGTCATATGACAATCTTGGAATCTTTGCACATATTAAGACATTTTAATATGTTTTCCCCAGCTATCCGCCAGATCTTTAGAGGGTTCTTGCAGAGCACACCGGCAGGAAACAGAATTTTAATTGTAAGGGGCCTCAACGTATATATAAAGATGTTGAAATACCTGTGTGGGAAACCTCCTTATAAAGATTAGACTTCATTGGTGGCAATTAAAGGACATCAATCTTATGGGGCATTAAATTTTAGGGGCATGATATATACACACACATAATAATTCACTAAAACCCTCTTTGATAACCGATTAAGGGTGGAATAAGGGATTTATCCTAGTAAATAAGAAAAAAAACGATCTAACAAGGTGGGTAGGATATATGTCCCTGCACACTAGCTCGAATTTTCTTGTAATAACTCATTCTAACATAAAGCTATCTAAGAATCTGTGATTCCAACCACCTCAATTAAAATAGCCCCAAAAAAATTTCTAAAGTAAAGAAGTAAAAATACCCTATCTAAGTTAAAATTAATAACCCTAAGTTTTCTTATTTTTTTTCAAAGAGGGACTAATTAAGGTTTAATTATAAGTTATAAATCCACAAAATTTACACTCTTTAAGTAAGGATAAGAAATGAAATAACTCTCTTTGTCGGGTCTAGATTTTTGATAAGAGATCAAAGGTATATATATATTGATGTTACAGCAACTGATCTGCAAATTTGTAATCGTTCATTTAATAGTGAGGAGCAGCATGAGGTGTAGTACCGTGAAGTGCTCGATGTCCTTGATCCAGACGAGGTGGGACTCGACGTCCTCGCAGGAGACGCCCAGCAGCTTCACCCCACGCTTCTCGAACTCCTCCACCTGCAGCGCCATCCTCCCCAGCTCCGTCGTGCACACCGGCGTGAAGTCCCCTGCAGCTCACCGCCACCAAGTCATCCTCCTCGATCAGAGCGCGCACACACTACGCACACATATATCCCTACAGAGGAGAGAGAGAGAGAGAGAGAGAGAGATGCAGGTGGCTGACCGGGATGGGAGAAGATGATGGCCCAGCTGTCGCCGACGAAGTCATGGAGCTTCATCCGCCCGTGGGTGGTGTCCACCTCCAGGTTGGGGATGGTGTCTCCGATGGTCAGCCCCGGCATCTTCTCCGGTCGTCGTCTGTCGTCTCAGTGGCTAGCTGTTCACCTGCGGCCGCTTCAACCCTGTGTGTGTGTTGTGTGCGTGTGTGTCTGTGCGCTCAAGGAGATTTATAGGGCGCGTTTGGAAAGGAGGTAACAGAGGAATTTTAAACTACCTAATTATTGAAATTTTTTTATTTAATTTTTTTAAATATCTTAATGTCTCATCAACTTTTATTTATGATAAATTTTAAGATTTAGAGAGAGATAAAGAGAAAGAGAAGAGAATTGAAAAATCTCCAAAAGTTATCTAAGAGCATGTTTGACAACTCTTCTCACCGTTGATTCCAAGACAAAAGCATCGACCTATTTTAATTTTTCTCAAATGGGTAAAAGAGTTCTCGACTTCCGTATAACATAACTTTCGAGGAATAAAGATAGTCAGGCACAAAAATACTGAACTCTCTTAATCCATCGAAACAGCATGAATATGGATTCTCACGATTTTTAATCATACATAATCTCTGGCATTATAATTTATGTCAGGAAGAGGATTTTTAAAATTTTTCGGAATACATAGCCATTTTCAAACGCGGTCTAAAAGATATTTCTTCTCTCTCTAAGTGATTTTGAAAAAAAATCCTCCACTCTACATCTTTAAATATATATATATATATATATATAATTCTCCTAAAAATGATGGGACTGAAGTTACCGAACAGATATTTGGATTCCCTCGAAAAATCTATAATCACAAAACAACTCTACCCTTTAACTACATGCAATAATAACTTCCCGTAATATATCTAGCTAGGGACATTGCACACCCTTTTATGCAGTGTCACCACAATGGGAACGCGGGAGAGAAGCAATCTCAGAAGAATATCTGATATTGACAAAACAAATAAACAATTAGTTTTGGAGGAGAATACAAATTTTGAAAATGGATAATAAAGAAATAAGTTAAAAATTAATAAAAAGTGATTTTTTCTGTAAACATGTGATTAAATAATTATTGATTTTTTACAAATTAATCATATTTTTCATAGAAATGTACAGATAAAACTCTGATTAATTAAATCTTAATCGTTCTAAAAAAAGTTTATATGCCTATCGTACTTGCACATTTGTACGAATTAAAAGTAACTATCCATGCGAAGGGAAACTAAATTAGAAGACTCAAGGGTAAAAACACTCCCTTGCTTCAAAGTTATGAGTGGAAGACACTTCAATCACTTAGAGAGAAACCTACATTATTATTACTTAGTTGCAAGGAGGGATTACAAGTTATATTATATTATACTTCATTTAAAATTATCCAGCTGGCAATGGAGTTCTCTTGCAAGGATATGTATTATGAGGGTTTGATGTCTCGGTCCGGGTCATCTCAACCCGTATGTCCCGACCCAATCTAGGCAGTGGATGAGACGTCCGGATCGTGAGTCGTGATCGAGATGTTTTATTATTTTAATATTTTATTATATATATATATTGTATATATATATATAGTCTTTTTTATTTTATTATATTATTTTATATATATATATAGTCTTTTTTATTTTAATATTTTACGAGATAGATTGAGACAGAATGAGACGGGACTAATCTGATCCATCCCAGATCATAATCAAGACGGACGAATCAATCGAAACGACAAACCTTGTGTATCGTAATTAAAATCAGTTCATATACAAAACGTACGACAACTTTGTTTTTTTTTATCGAGGCGGTAGCTTGCGTGCAGGTTCCAAGTTAGGTCAGAGAGACAAGTGTGTTTTCCTGTGTGTTAACTGGAATCCGTGGGTGGATTAGGGTTTTGACCGGCAGTTGGCAGCCAACAACTAAGTGCAGAGACAACCATCCCATGTGTAATGCTTAGGGTACATCCTAGTGTAATTAACTATGCACCCGGGTGTGCATCAAACAAATAATTTTAAAAAAAAAATTGTGACGTGGGGTGCATTAAGTAACTTTATATTGTCGTACAAGTTACACCTCGATATGATAATTCAAAATAATAAAAATATATAATTTGTTCATATCCATTTTAAAACTTTAATCTTAAATAATCACAAAATATACACCGAATCTAACCAACTAAACTATTTATTCCATAAAATTATAAAATTAAATTTAAGGGATGTAGAGGACTAACCCTCTCGAACAAAAGCTCACATGTTCTCGCGAGACTGATGCACGAATGCACAAATATTTTGATCAAACTTCGATGCCCTTAAATGAGCTCTCAAGGTCATGTTATAGCACTTGTATTATATGTTACATCTTAAATTCGGCTTTGGAGTCCGGTTACAAATGGAGTACAAAATTTGAAATCTGAATCTCTTTCTAAAAGAAAAGTGGAATCTTTCAAAAAGTAAAGTGGACATGACATAAAGTTTATACACATCCAAAAATGGGTTAAGTGGACTGTCAATCATTGTCGGTGTTGTCGTAAGATGCCGTCTCTACTTTAATAGATGTTGAAGCATCTTT
This sequence comes from Amorphophallus konjac, assembly GCA_022559845.1. Classification (NCBI taxonomy): domain Eukaryota; kingdom Viridiplantae; phylum Streptophyta; class Magnoliopsida; order Alismatales; family Araceae; genus Amorphophallus; species Amorphophallus konjac. The sequence continues at coordinate 310,666,565 of CM040119.1, read as the reverse complement.
CCATGCACCGGACAAAAGTCCGTGCTTTTCTTTTGACAACTTCGACAATCTTCAATAATGGAGCTCAATTGTTAGAGAGAAGAGGCCGGAGTAGTGTCTTCCTCTGCTTCTTCTAGAACCAACTCTTCATCTAGATATCTCTGAATATGACTTGCTTCAGAGAAATTAAAGTGTTGAAAGAATTAGTTTAAATCTTGTTTCCATGACTTATTTTGGAGAACATCATTGAGATATTCTCTTGCCGTGGGATTACGTAGAGCTGTCTTCTGATAAAAAGAATATCATCTAGTACTTCTTTCTCTATCAGAAGATTTAAGATTTCTCCTTCAAGGGAAGATCATTTGAGATTATTAATTATATAGCTCACTATTCCAATTGAGGTGATAAATAGATCAAGAGTTAGATACTCCCCTTGAATAGAACTATCATAAGAAAATAAAGTTCTGAAATTTTGGCAAAAATGCAACCTCTGTTGAGGGGTTCTCAAGGGCATCTTTTTCCATGATACTTGTTGTTGTGCAGTGGTCGAATCATTTTTATCTGAGGCTTCAATTCCCTTGTAAGGACATCACGAAGATGATGATCTTTTCCTGGAATTTTTTCAATGGAGAAGGTGTATTGTGCCAATAAGAATTGTCACGAGGCATATCTTCTTAACTTAACGTTGTCAGATAACTTTCTTTTAAGAAAAGCACCCAAGGTTGAAGAATCAGTCCTTAGAATAAAAGTTTCTCCTACGAGATACGGATGAAACTTTTGAATTCCTTTAACAGCCGCTAGAATCTCTTTTTCTACCGGCCAATAGTTGAGCTCATGTTTTTTGAACTGGCCACTTTGGTAGGCACATATACTTTCTTCATTTTCTTTTTTGTAGAGGAGGACGGCCGACCACGTGTCTTCTGATGCATCTATTGATAATACATATGGTCCGGTATAGGCTGGACTTAGTGGAGGCAGATATATGCTGACATTCTTCCTAGAGTTGGGAGATTTCTTTGGAAGCTGCTGAATTCCATGTGAAAGGTTTGGATCTCATGGCCCTTTTAATGTTATGTGATTTCTCATAAAGTTTAGGAATAAAATTTTTGAGATAATTTACACAGCCCATAAATCTTTTGCACTGTTGTTAGCTTTCAAACTGTGTTGGAAATTTAGACAATTTTTCCAAAGGATGGGGTTGCATGGAAATATTTCCATTTTGAATAAGAACTCCTAAGAATTCTATCTTTTCGACTGCAACTTGAAATTTATATGTTGTTGCTGAGGAATTTTCAAGAAGAGTTAGTTCTAGAAGAAGCGGAGGAAGACACTACTCCGGCCTCTTCTCCCAAACAATTGAGCTCCATTATTGAAGATTGTCGAAGTTGTTAAAAGAAAGTCACGAGATTTTGTCAAGTGCGTGGAAAGATGTTGCAACATCTATTAAAGTAAAGACGTCATCCTCTGACAACACCGACAACGATTGACAGGCCACCTAACCCATTTTTGGCTGTGTATAAATTTTATGTCATGTCCACTTTACTTTTTGAAAGACTCCACTTTACTTTTAAAAAGAGATTCAGATTTCAAATTTCGGACTCCATTTGTAATCGGACTTCAAAGCCAAATTTCAGATGTAACATATAATACAAGTGCCATAAAGTGACCTGGAGAGCTCATTTAAGGGCATCGAAGTTTGATCAAAATATTTGTGTATCCGTGCATCTAGTCTCGCGAGAGCCTGTGAGCTTCTGTTCGAGAGCCTTAGTCCTCTACATCCTTTAAAGATTACAAAAAATCGTCATTATAAATCAATCATTTCTTGATTTATGATCTTGATTAAAAAGCCACCGTATATATACATAAATATATATATATATACATATAGAAAACTAAAGCTTATGTTTTATTATTGTAGTGTCAGAAAATTAGTTCCTAAGTCACGTACCACACTTCTCTATTTATTTGTTGTGGAAGTTATCTGGCACCCGTGGAAGTCTACAAACACCAGAAGGTAGAGCGTCAGAAGGAGCCCTGGGCGCTACCCCAGGGGACAACCCTCCGATGTTTAGGTCAGCAAGGGATTAATGAGCTAACAGAGAAGAATAGGAGATAGGGGAGAGTAGAGGTCGGAGTTGAAGATCTGAGAGCGGTGTAGATCCTCTGGACGAGTGCTCGCCGACCCCAGTAGTCACCGGGAGAGTGCTTGCTGGGCGGTAAGGACGTACGGGAAGGGTTCTCTCTCAGATAAGTGACAGTCGTGACCTCTCTTGTAGCAGGGCGTATAGCTCTTTTCTCTGTGCGTAGCTCTTAGCAGATAAATCCCCCTTCCCTTTGTCTTTAGTCGGGGTCCCTTTTATAGAGGGTTGTCCTGAAGTCGAAGGCCTATCCCTTGACAGAGAAGGGCGCGAGTCGTGGAGTAACGTTCTTTTCGATCGTGGCGGGAGTTTCCCGTTGAGGGGCGATTATCCCGGAGTCGGCCGATCCCTGGACGAGTCTTACGGCGCGCGTGGGGCGTGCTCGCCTGTTATGGGGTCGAAGCCAACGTCGTGGGGGTAACGGTCGGTCGCCGGAGAGTCATCCGACGGTCATTGCACTTGGGCCAAAGCCCTTCCTAAGCGGTTGAATCCGATGCTGAGTCGTAGTGTGCCGCGATTGTCGGGCGCCCTTGGACGCGTTGTAGACCGTGAGTCGAATTAGACTCGTCGTTGACGGACCCGTTATGAGCTGAGTCAGATTTACCCTCTCAATTATTGATTTAGACATTGTATATACACTAATTGAATAGAAAAGATAAATTTTAAAAAATTACATATTTATTTTATTATTATATATATATGAGTCGTCTAGATTAGAATTCAAATCAAATCGAGTCGATCAAATTACTTGTTTGGAGAATCAAATTAATTTTAATAAAAATTATAATATACTGCAAATTCAGTACCCGAAGAAGATGCCGCAACGGATAGACTCCGACAACTCAAGATCATGTGGCTCTAAACTCATCATAATGTCACATGCGAGCACCGTTTCCAACTCGGGATATCACACAAACATTCTGTAACATTTCATCTCAAGGAAAATTACAGTGCTCCCCGCAATCCAATAAGCATATACGTCGTCGTCTATAAATCACAAGGACACATCACCCGAGGGTTAACTCAATCTCCACCGTCCATCAAATAGATGGACCCTCGTTATCATCATGGAGGTCTACCGGTGAATGGCTAATTGACACCGTCCCATCCATGCAAGTGTATCTTATTATCGATAGATATCAATCATCAGAAAGTAGATAGACAGAGAGGTCGGCCGGGCCTGGTGATTGGTTGGCCGGGCCTGGTGATTGGTAGCGCCCCTCCGTCAGAGCTTGGTGAGGCGCAGGTACTCCTTCTTGGAAGGGAGGTCCACGGTCGTGTAGCCCCGGGGGAACATCTTCTGGGCCTCCTCCGTAGTGACGCTGGGGAAGATGACCACCGGCTGGCCGGGGCGCCAGTTCACCGGGGTGGCCACCCGGTACTTGGCCGTCGCCTGCAGCGAGTCCACCACCCGGAGCACCTCGTCCAGGTCCCGCCCGGTGGTCGCCGGGTACACGATGCTGAGCTTGATGCGCTTGTCCCCGGCCACCACGTGCAGCGCCCTAGACGGCAGCTCCGCCCCGTCCGCGTCCTTCGCCTCGGGGTCCACCATGTTCAGCTGCCGGATCACCTCCCGCGTCGGGTCCGCCACTATGGGGTACGAGTACGACACCTCGCAACCAGGCTTAAAGCAGAAGAAGAAAAACAGTTAGCCCGTGATCATCGAGATATGGTGTTTCTGGCGGTATATCTTCTTGCTTGGTCATTGAGGAAGGTGAGGTGGGGGGGGGGGGGGGTTCTCATCATGGATGGTATTGGGGTTTGTTTAATATTTGTCGTACCGCGTAGGACTCGATGTCGCCGATCCAGTTGAGGTGGGAGGGGACGGCGTGGCAGGAGAAGCCAAGCAGCTTGACGCCGCGCTTCTCGAACTCTGGGGCGTAGAGGGTCATCTTCCCCAGCTCCGTGGTGCACAACGGCGTGAAGTCCGCTGGATGGGTGACGCCCAGCCGCGCGCCGGCAGGTTATATAAGAGAGACATGAGACAGAGCCGCCAGAGAAGAAGAAGAAGAAGAGGAGGAGGAGGAGGAAGTGGACGTCGGAGGGAGCTTAATTAATTACCTGGGTGGGAGAAGAGGACGGCCCAGCTGTCGCCGATGTAGTCGTGGAGCTTCATCCGGCCATGGGTGGTGTCGACGTCCAGGTTGGGGATGGTGTCGCCGATGGTGAGCCCCGGCATCTTGGTCTGGTTTTGGTGGAGGTCGGTGAACCGGTCGGGAATAGAGGGCTTGGGGTGCCGTGCGCGGAGGGGACGTGGTGATGCATCTATTTATGCAGGACATGCCCCCTCAAGTGGGTCATCTTTTTTGTTTTATTTTGTTTTATTTTTAATTTGACACAATTGAGACAGCGGCCGGATTCACAATATATGGATCATTTATTTTACTAATTATTTTAGACCTTGTGTTTGATCCGAGAGACATAACTAGGGTTATATCCATTCTTTATTATTACTTGAGAGGGGAGATGTCATGGTTAACGCTAATTTTGCATGACATTGAATCGGTTAATTTATTAATGGTTAAATTAAGGGCGCGGATCCTACCTCTCGAGCAAAGCTTCGCCATCCTACGGATTGGAAACGGCATGATGTGGTACGAGTTTACGGCAGAGTAATGAGTTGGAGGTCTTTTTTTATTTTTTTTTACAAAATTAAAATTTCTTACAGTATTTGGATCGTTCATCTTATATCATAACTTATAAAACTAATATTTCATCGATCTAAAGTATGTGCAAATTATTTAATCTATTTTTTATTTTAATTAATTTTAAATATAATATTATTATTAGATAATCAATAAATCAAAAAATCGACTATAGAATTTAATGATATTCAT